>STHB01032785.1:0-10276 GCA_018908115.1 Anopheles rivulorum
AAACATTGCAGAATTCTTCACTTTTTGTAACACTTAAGCTATTACGAGTTACTTACATAAAGTTGATTAGTTAGTCAAATCTTGTTAAAATTTCGTTCAATTATTTAGACTCTTTTTTAGACTCAAACATTTTTATTTAGTAGATCTTCAATTTGAGCATCGCCCGTAATAGGTATATCGGTCGTATCTCCGAGATATTGGAGGACTTTGCGATCTTCGATAAATTTCTAATTTTAAGTCAAAGTCAGGGTAAACCAAAAGACAATACCGACCTTCACCCGATACTTCTTGCTGAGGATGACCACTTCTGGATAAGATTTCTCCACGATCATTGAGAGTTCTGGACGAAGGAGCATTAGTTTTCATCTAAACGTCAACCACAGAAGATTCAAGAATCACTTGATGAAGTATCTATTCCGCACACCAATCATAGTCAACAGATGTCCATTTGAATTCGCCATCCACGAATGCCTTCACATCGAGGAGCAATATTTCACAAGTATCTTTAGTGACTCTTTTGTGTGAATTCATGCTGGTGAGATACGATAAACTTCGATTGACAATTTCACATAAGAACATCCTTCTTTTGAAGATATGGTATCTTCCTTTGAGGGTCACATTTACCGTTGAGGACATGAATAAGATTAGACGTTCTTATCTTTTACTAATATTAACAGATTATCAAAACTAGGTAACAGAGAACTGGTATGAAAGTTCTCAAAAATCTATCCATCAACGCTCCTGGTTCAATATTATTAAATATACCAACCTAGGGTCCATAACACCATAAAACAAAAACGTCTCATTCATTGCCCTTTGGCTTGTTTTACAACATTAATTGGTAACTGCATTCACCCGGCGTAGTCTGTGTCCGGCTGTGCTGCACACACGATGGCGAAATTCACGATCGATGTCGTGCGTCGTGATCATCCCGAGTGAACCATTTCGAATGTGTGCACCCAATTTTGAACAGCACACGTCGCCGTCTACTGAAATCGAACCCAACATATGACCTGGGCTGAGATTAATGCGGGGAAGGGTCACGATTGAAGTGTCCAACAGTATTGCTGGGGCATGGTTTCGACACGACACGATCGATTCGCAAAAGCTGTCCACATTGAACTGTTCGGGACGGGACCAAATTAGAATGGTCGTGAGCTTTCCCTTTCTAATTTTTTTTTATGTAGGGTCGATTCCAGTAGGATGTTGGGTATTGAGTATATTCGATCGTATTCGATCGATCGATTCGATCGTATAAGCTTATTTCCTTTTCCTAATGCACTGTAAATGCGAATTAATGTTGTTTTAACGGGTTCAAAACACAGGACGTAAGACACAAGACATAGTAACAAAGTTAAAAGATACTTATAACAAATAATGCTCGGTACATTAGATTCAATCTATTTTTAAAGACCATCAACACGTCATCCTTTCCTTCGAAACAAACACCTCACGTTCCTGGTGAAACGTATTTGCATGACCTTTGGTCCTTGCTATCGACAAGGAACACGATAAACATGTCGGTAGCTCGTACGACACAAACCCTTCCGAACCAATGATGATTGAACGGCATTTGTTATTCAATTTTTCTCACCCAAAAAAAAAAAAAGAAAAATGAACACCAAACACCCCCGAACCAAAATACCGATTGATCGAACGCCTTCCAGAGTGCCTTCCAATCTTGCACGCGCGGTAAGCTGCACCAAAAGACAACACACGCCACATTTTAGCTCGCATCCACCCAGAACCCACTCACGTGTGTTCGGTAGTTCGGACTAATGGATGTGTATGTGTATGTTCCCCGGCACAGCCAGGGACAGCGCCCGACCGTTCGTTCGAGTCTGTTGGTGATGAGCAAATAATAATATTTTGCTACCGAATTAAAACCCTCGTCCGGCACATCATCAGGCTGGCTCGACAACTTCATGCTCGTGCCAGAAAACTGACCACCGCATCCCACACGGCGGCGTACCGGACAACTCCACTAGACCCGTCTCCGGTCAAACGTTGCGCTACGTACATATGTGAACACACTATTTGATGCTTCGATCGATCCGATCCGATCGATGGAGATGAATAAATTATGGTGCTGGTGAGCCTGACCTCCAGTACGGAGTTCCGCGTTTTGTGCTCACCAATTTGAAAGTATGATGAGAATGAAAATCCGATCCGTACGGCATGCGAACGCGACCGGGTTGACATTGCTGGGAGAACCCCCCTTTATGTCCGGGGACGCAGTCCGGGACTTCCGGGACGGCATGCATCAAGGCATCAGCTGTCAGCAGGGATTTCTGACCAGCGACGCGGTGGAAAGATCGCGTGGGCGACTCGTTCGAACGAAGGATTAAACTGTTGTTATCATACATTTACATTTAATGGCGCCACACCTGCGAGCCATTGCAAGAAAATTCGCACACGGCTGTGTTATGTGGACGAATGATGAAAGTTTAATGCCACGCGCGAATGAGTGGGTTAAGCTATCCACTTAAACATTTGGAGGTTTAATTATTACAGCAAAGATGCAAAACACAATCTCCAATGTAGAGATCTTCCAAAGTACGATCTTTAATTTGCAGGTTATTAAAATGGTCAATTGCATAAGAAGCCAAGTTGGCAAAATAATTAAAGGCTTTTCTTTATCTCTGGTCTAGCCTATTTTGGGCACCAAAAAATCACCATCACGAATCAAAAGCTTCGTACATCCATCATAGAACCACTAGGCCACCAGTACCAGTGTGGATGAAAATAAAACTGAACGGTATACAAATGAGAACTGTATGGCCGTTTTGGTTAACCTCGCTTCCACTGTTAGCAGCAGTGGCAGTGGCCATCGGTTTTGCATCAAACCGAGCTAATCGATCCAATCATGCCGGTCCGAGTGTGTGTCGATTCGCACACATGACCCAGCTCCACCCTGAATCCTTGTTTCCTGTGCGAAGAAGGAATGCCTATTCTAATTGCTCTTTGCTCTTTAAACGATTTAACTCAACGTTGCTGCTTCGTGCTTTCCATTAGCCTCTGGCCGTGGAGTACGTGCCGTACCGAAGCAGCGTCAACGGTGCACTCATTTATGGGACCTAGAATTGATAATTAATTCGTAGTTTCGGCTTCGGCAGCAACGAACAATGAGACGCCCGACTGAAAGGCGATGGGACACTGTGTTGCTGGCACTTCTGGTACGATTCCGTATCGAACCGGTTTGGAAATGAATTATTGTTTCTGGAAGCTGATGGCTGAATGGATGGCAGCCGGCAATGCCGGAACTTACATAGCTCACAATTTCACAACCAAAAATCGGCTATTTCCCCCGCACGTACAAAGACGACGAATGGTATGAATGGGACCATTGGATGCCGTTGGTCCTGATGCAGGTTGATGCTTTTGTGCTTCCCATCTGTCTGTAATGCATTCAAATGAGTGCAGACAAGCATGCTGCATTGACACCCGGACACACTCGAGTTTTGCTACGAATCGGAGGACAAGATTCTACAGATATGTCCACGCTGATGACGTTGTCTCGTCAGCGACGGTATTGGAAAAGCTTGATGAATTCTGTGGCAGTTCGAAAAATGTCCCAATGTAAATGATATCTCCAACAATGTAGCCTCTGATTGGTGAACATAATGGAAGCGTTTCTGAATGCGGGACACTCTTTTATTCATTGGTAGAGTTGCTAAACTTCATCCTGAAGACACGTTGCAATACAAGTACCCAAGTCTACATCCAGAGTTTTATGTTCCCAAAATCTTTAGACACAATTTTACCAACAATGCTGACACTTCCCATCTGCAGCAACTAAGTAAATAGTGCTGTGGAACTGGTGCTCCTGGAAAAGAATGGGGCCAATCAATGCGTGTTTGCGTACCCTTTGGTACATCACCCCGAAATGGTTCGGTCGCACCTTGAAATAATAATCACTGCCCGGGAATCGGGTATCGGAATTGTCGTAATAACTGTCGAAGCAGCAATTCCGATTTGCTGCTAGCCGGGAAATTGATAGTGAACATAAAGGTGGACACACAGCCAGACGAAAATCACCCACAATTTACCCTTTTTCGTTAGGCCACTCCTGGGTAGGTAAGACCCACGCCGTGCGTGTTAATGTACACCGTGAACTTCCCGTACAGCTCAACCTCAATGTCCAACCTTGCACTGGTTCTCTTCGTACCTTTTGGTGATCTTTTGGTGCCACAATTTACGACATTACATCCGGCAGCAATCTGCCACAAAGCACCACCGGTGCTCTGAACGGATGGGCGGAAATGTTGCAGAGCTTCTCCACGAAGTTCTTCCGCTACCGATCGTCACCCAACACAGCGTCCAGGGTCAGGGCTGACCGGCTACCCGATACGGAACGTCCGATCCAAGGCACGCGAAACAATGGACGGAAATTAAATTTTACGAGCCCATGCATAAACTGCCCGGAACTGCTCCGTTCCGAGGGTAACCTGCACGGAGTGTTTCATTCCGAGATTTGCCATCCGAGAACTCATTCTGCCCATTCTTCGCCAATTCTCTTTCGGTGTGCTCTGGATGCTGGATGCGCGAACCAACCGGCCGCTTTTTGGGAGTTTTGGTACGATTGTTTCACAAAGTGTCGCCAAAGGCCGTGTGTGGTGGGACATGCAATTTGGCCGGGCATGTAATTGCTTTTTATCGATTTCACGAAATAAGCGAAACAAGGAAGACTTAGCCGACCAAAAAAGGGTTCATTTCTAATCGGGCTTTTTTTGTTTTGTTTTGCTTTGTTTCCCAAAACTCACGCACATTCCAATGAGTTCCATGTACGTAGTTCTAATTTGAGAACGTTTACTATTCGTGGAAAAAATATTTAGTTTAAAGTTTCGTATTCAAAAGACTGTACGAAGAAAATCTTCCATGAATTTTCTTCGACTTTTTATAAAGGAAAAACAAGCCATAGAACTGCATTAGATTCGAACTTGAACTTCTCTTCGGAAATGGCTTAATCTAATCTGTATCTCTGAACCTTAAATACGATAAATTTTAAAGTAGCTCATAAATGTATTCATTCGTGGCCAAATTTATTTATTCCCACTCCCTACTTAACTCTCCCTCTTCTGTGTCCTTTCCCCAACAAAATTCCAATCCTGCTACTCAATAAACTCTTCCCGCTAGAGTTATCCTGCTGTTGTCCACAATTATCTTTCCACATTTTTCATACACACACACACCCAGGCCCTACCAACAAATAAAAAACACTCCCCCAATAACAAAAGAAAAAGGTGACAAAAAGGCTTGGAAACTCTCGCTTTTCCACGGTTATAAATGCCCACCGGGATGGTGTGCATGACCAACACACCGACAACGCACTCGACTGGACTATCGGTGTTCATCCTTGCTTCCCACAGCAGCCCGAAGCCCTGGTCCCGTGACCCGTACCGCGTACGGTTTGGTTGGAAAAATTATAATGAACTTGACTGTTCGTGCTGTGGAGTGAAAAAAGCTGTTGAACTGGTAAACAGCGCTAACGAACCGTGAATAAGCGAGCATAAATGTTGCGCGTTCGCATCGAGTGGCTGCTGTCAGTCGGTCGATCTGTCGCTGCTGCGCATCCGACGTACACATATCAACCATCCGTACCGGGTATTCGTTCTTCCAGCCGTGAATAACCACCGGATAGGTGCAAAAGGCTACGATGCAGCACGGTGACTGCAGTTTGCTGCAGTCCCTTGTGTCCCTTGCGTCCTTTTCATGCTCGATGCACGCGGTGAACCGGTGAAGAGACAGGCCATGTCACGAGCGGCACGGACCATGTTGCTGCGGTCAAATGGACGTCGCCGCATCGACATCGAGCCACACGGTTATCCGGCTTTTGTGGGTTGATCGATGCGAAACTTCGTCAGCGATGTAAGAACGTCAGATCGTCATGCTGGGCGAGACACTTACACCGTACGACCCCTTAACCTCAAAACGATGAACATGAAGCCGCAAGAGTCATTTAACAGAAAAGGCCAACGATTTGCAATGTGAAACAAAACAAAACAAAGAACCGATAGGAACTCTGCTGATCGAGGAATGGGGGCTCTCTGGTCTGCATTATTTTGAAGGACAAACCGTCCACGTCCGTTTGCTGCACGCACGCAAAGGACATCTGTTTTGGGGACAAAATTGTTTTACATTATTTTGCCTACAGCAGTGTAAAGCACACCAGTGTTCAACATGATTTGTTTCAAAATTTATGACCGAACCGTCGCGTGGTGGGGAACTCCAATCCTTGGTTCCAAAAGCTTGGAACCACTGAACTGGAAAGAAGATTCGGGGTTCGAAAAATATTACCCTAGTAAAGAAGAAAAATGCATTAAGTCAAGTGAAAATGCACCTCCGAACCCTCCTCTCGGGAGGAGTTCCTTCCCACCGACTGTTCCCGGGGTCCAGTTCGAGTTGTGCATAAGTTCGCGCACCGTTGGGCACGCGAGCAAGCGAAAACGGACACATCACCGTAATGAGCAGCGTTTATTTTGTCACGAACTTTTGTAACCGACTCGTCTTCGTCCACCAGCAGCACCATCGTTTCACCAATTTGCGGTCCGCTTTCCTAAAAAAACATACAAACAACGAAGGAAGAAACAGCTTCCAAGTAGTAAACGTGACGTCTCCGTGGGCGCTCCGTAGTTCCGTTCCGAAGCGAACGGTCCAAGCAGTAAGGACACGCTCCGGACAAGTATTATTACGGTGCAGTTTTATGAGCACTGAAACTTGGCCTGATCTGCTGCTGCTGCTACCCGTGGCCCCACATCGTCCAACCAGGATGGCCGAGCATGCTTTAAAGGAACCTCGGCACTAAGTAGTTAAAGGAAAATTTTTATTTTCCACTGTCCTTACTTACTAGGTTTTTTTTTTTTGGTGCTGGTTTATGGGAATCCTGGTCCCCGAAAAGCACAGGAAAAGAACCGAACTTTATCAAGAGCCTGAGAAAGGCTTTATGAAAATGGAAGCATCGCCTTTTACTGAGGCTGCAAAATATGGTACCAAACTTTGGGGATGGACACAAGCACACATAAAGCACCTTCTTGGTCTAGGTTTTTGTCTAACAACCAGCCTTTCGTCCTTTTACGGTCAGCCAGCCGGAACAACTGCGGCCGGAACGTCCGGACGGAGCAGCAAATGACGAATGAAATTGATGCAATCATAATTGATACCACAAAGATCCTGAAATATATCTCGCACTCACACACACACACAAACACCACTAACGAGGCAACAAACCCCAAAGCCAGCTCAGCCGGAAAACGGATACTAATTGCTTCCTTCCCGGGGTGGTTCGTTTCTTTTTTTTTTTTGTTCGTTTTGCTTTCTTTATTTTGGGTAAGTTCCGTATCTCCGTACGGTGGGAGTTTGTATCGTATCGGGTTCCGCTTGATTCCGGTTTGATACATTGTCTGTCGGGTTTTGTACCCCTTCGGGCGGTGAACACAACTAACCCAACACCACCAAAACCCATTTCGTCTCATGCATTTTCCGTTTTTCATTCTCTTTCCTCAACCAGTTTCGGCCGGAGCGAACCAAAGCCATCATCCGGTGGAGCAGCAGCAGCAGCAGCATCATCATCACCAGCAGCTGATTGGCAATCTGCATCATACGTACAACTATCTTAAAAGCACCGGACAGGTAAATGGATCTTCACTTGGCCAAGGGATCAACTTCTTCCGTTTTTTGATGTTTGTTTTTTTACACAACCGGGGTTCTTGGGCTTCGAAAATGTTAAGTTTTGAATGCAAAAAAAGTGATTCTAGCCGGAAGTAGAATGGTGAAGCCAAAACCTACTGGACAAGCAGAACCAGTTAATCAAACATCAATCACTGAATAACTGGAACTCGGGAGAGAGAGAGAGAGAAAGAGAGAGAGAGAGAGAGAGAGAAAGAGAGAGAAAGAGAGAGAGAGAGTAGAGAGAATAAAAGCAATCTTCTTCTACAGTTCCCACCAACAAACAAAGAAAAAAAACATTCTTAACTTCAGGGCTTTTTTTGTCATTAGATATAAAATTATAATTGAAGAAGAATGCACACTAACCGTGGTAGTAGTAGAATTTGGCTTTACTTAAACTATCCAAAACCAACAAAAAAAATGGAATTCAACGGCCTCCTTAACGATCTTATGGGCGCACGTAGAGCGCACCACACACACACACACACACACACATACACACACTAAAACCACGTGGTTCAAAGGATCATTGCAGATGCCGGAGCCGGAAGAGAACACACACGGTCCAACAACAGAAGTAGTTGGACACAAGCGGACGGGGACGGTTAGAATTTATTATAACGCTTCCGGTTTCCCCCACATTTCCCGTGGCGTGGTGCAATTTTCGGACGCAAATATGCCACCGTGCCGCCATTTGTGTTCTTTTGAGGGGCGCATTTTCTTTCGCACACTACAACAACGGTTAAATTTATCTTCGCAAGATGTTGTACCATTTTACATACAACGACTAGAAGAAGCAAAGGGGAAAATAAAAAAATGTCCACTTTGCCATTGGCTCACACACGTGGTGGGTTTTGTCTGCATAATGTTGCCTCCCAAAACAAAAAAAAACAAGAAGATGCGATTTTGGGGGGGGAAGATGGCAAATGTGTTTTGTGTGAAGAACATGGCGACAGCAAGAAGTCCCGGGAACCGTGGAATCAGACAATAAGTGCATCCAGCGGGTTAGCGAATCGGTGTACCGTGTTCCGCCGCTTTACTTTTTGGCAAACGATTTTGACACGTGCACCCATAATTCAAACCGTTTTATAGTGGGGTGTGTGTGTGTCCCAGTCCCAGTCGGGCTATGCTGTTTGTCTCCCACGGCAGAAAACTACTCGCGAAAAGCCAACATCCTTTTAACGCCCTCTCCTCCGTTTTTCGGGCGAATGTAGGTCAAGTCGAGAAAATGGGCAATTTTCTTCCAATTTTGAGATGGTACACATCCCATTCCGTTCCGTTCCGGCCCGGCCATGTGTGGTACCAGGTGCAGACACCATCGGTACGTTTCACCCATGGTCGTTTCCCTATCGCTTTACTGTCACTAAAGCAGTAAGAATTATGTGTTTAAAAAAAAACCGTGTGGCAAGAACAGCCGGAATAAAGTGCCTTGGAAAGGATTCTTCAAACATTCTTGCTAAAACCTACCTTACGCTCAATATGGGGTCGCTTTATTATATCATCAAACGGTCAGTTGTTTCTTTTTTTTTCGAAGGTCCTTCAGAAGCATCTAGCAGGGAGAGCACAAAAACGATGATCAATTTGGGTGCGCCTGGTGTACATAAGTGGGCATATAAGATAGGCACGTGCCAGGTAGATGGTAAACACACTTGACCTACCTTTAAGATACCCGCGCCCTTTTGCTTTTATTGCAAAGAAGTAATTGCAAAGAAAAAAAAACGCTTCTTGTTTGTTCTGGATAATTTTGCTTTCCCTTTTCGGGAAGCAATTTCGCACATAAAGTCAATATTGGGATGCAAAACTAATGTTTGCTGTAGGTACAGTAACCAAAATAGTAACAAGAATAGCTCTCCCCAGACAACCCGGATGATGCCACGCTGTGTATCACTTTCGTTGCCTACTGACCTACTCCAAGTGGCGAAACTCAAAGTAAACACTGGTCAAATGTCCAAAAACCACCGAATGCTTTCGTTTTTCAAGTACATTAGCATCATCATCCAAACAAAAAAAAAATGTTCCAAAGCCAAAATAAAATCCCAAAATCCAACCCCCGTGGCTGGTGGATAAGCGCCATAAAAACGCGTATGATGAAGATGATTCTGTTTAATTTTTATGCAAATCCACCAGCACCACTACACTTTTTTTTGTGCTTACAACGTTTATGTTGCCACTTTTCGGGGGAGGGGGGCGTCAACAATTCTTGCCACGATGGAACAATATGGAATTTCTTTGCGCATTTCTCTTTCCTTCCTTCTTTCTGTCGAGCGAGCTCCGCCTTATAAATATTCATATTTGTCTGGTTCCTCCATTTCGACCAGACACGAACCCGTAAGATTATCTGTAAAAGTGAAACTTGTTCTACATCGCAACGCAATGGTTTTTTTTGGCGCCGAAACAACTAAACATCCTTCCTCTTCTTTCTTGTGCACTGTTTCTACCCCAAATTCCTACAGATGCAGAGCCTTAAAGCGATGGAACTGAACAACACGCGGCGGGCCGAGGTGCCGATCATCTTCTTCAACCGCGTACCGAAGGTTGGCAGCCAAACGTTTATGGAGCTGCTGCGCCGGTTGGCGGTGCGCAACGATTACACCTTCCACCGGGATGTGGT
>STHB01032786.1:0-10271 GCA_018908115.1 Anopheles rivulorum
GTCGTACTATAGCCCTGGTAGTGGACGTCTGGATCCGATGCAAGTGCTGCAGAGTGTACCGAACGTGCTGGAACGAACCTGTCCAGCTCTGGTACCGATGGCCGACGGTGTCGATGGAGGCGAGGACACTACCGTGTACGCTTCTGGTCCGTGGGCGTTTATGCTGTCGGGTGGTTACGAGCAGCACTTTGTAGCCCACACGATTGCGTTCGCATCCTGCATCGATGGAGCGTGTGATGGGGCGGCCACGTTGGTGCTTTCATCCGCCACGATCCTTTTCGCGCTCGGTGCACGATTGTTTACTTAGGAATTCCTGTTGCCTTATGGTCCGGTTTGGTCCGGGTGGTCAAACGGAAGCGTAATGTGAGACCGTAGTATCCACTTTTCAGAATGAAAACACACCCCATAACAGTCAAACCGTGGAAGACGAAAATTGGAAGGTAGGAAAAGGTGCAAACGATAAATTTGGTTTTGGCTTGGGGTGGTTTTCAACAATAAATTACAATCATAAGATGACTTGAAAGCAAAGAATATGTGTTCCTTATTTTTCAAAAATGAAGTTAATGGTATAAATAATTATAATGTAACTCCTCTCCTCAGAACTTAGACATTTTTGCTTATGACGTCCCTTAGGTTTGTCAGGTGATTGCAGCGCTTTCGGGCTTTCTTCACTGAAGGAAGGCAGATCTGAGGATTCAACGGTGATCATCTCAGGCATTTTGTATTTTGGAGTTATCGAAGCGAAGTTACCGAAGCGAAGTCATTTTTCGTCTGTCTTTTGTAATTCAATTTTCTTTTTAACTTCAGCATTTCTTCAGTTGGCAACAGCTCACAACTGTCATCCTCTACTCTTCTAGCTGACTTTTTTCTGATTTATATTTCCATTTTACAGATTCTCTGGTTTCACGCACTATATTGTTCTTACGGGACACCTGAAATATCCAGAAAAATAAAATTCGAATAAGTGCTATTTTAAAATGCGATATGTTTACTATTTGAGTTACAAGTTGTTTTTCAGCTTGGATGTTTATAATTTAAAAATACTAACAGCTATTCTTGAAATCCTAAGCTTTTAGAGAATCATCTCCTACCGTCAACAAACTTTGGTTCAAACCATCTCTGCTGGCACCTCCAGTTAATAGCTCCAAGAATCAAACTTCAGGAACTGTAAAACAATGATGTTAAAATCCGAGGAATTGAGAATAAAGAAAGTAATAAATATTACAATATTACTAGCTGATTTAGCTGCATTCTTGGCTATCCTCACAAATTCACTGGATTTTAATTGAATACAGTAATGAAAATTTTTGTTTTTAATTATTTTATACTTGCTTCATTTATTTTTGTCAGTTGAAAGATCCTTTTAGAAGCTTGTCGTTATGATTTAAAACATCTGCAGCACATATCACATCGGAAAATCATATTGGATTTCTAGTTGTTTGAACAACTTTCTACTGTATAATAAGTAATAAGTCGTAGTCGTATAGTTCCCCTAGCAAGTTCAAATCAGTCATTCCATTCAAAAGTAAAATGCTTTCTTAATCCATTAACATTGTTTCGTAACTGAATAATGAAAAAGCAAACCTTCACGTCTGCTGTCAATTGTCAGTTAACATTAAAGCAAAGCTCCAAACCGAACCCTTACCTGGCTGGCATTGCATATTTATGCTTGTTTTTTTTTTCTTCTCTCATTCATGTTCACCACAAAGAGCCAAAGCTCGAAAGCGCCTCACTTTTTGAAAGTACGCGCTTAGCTTATTAGCATAAAAACCAGTTTTTGTTGACTTCTTCTCCACTGCCGACGGAGGTTGTTTTCCTTCATTCGGCCGAAACTTGTTTTGTGTTCGCCTTGGGCTACGGCCTGTTACGGCGACCACCCGATTGTGGCCCCAACGCAGCCTTGAAGCTTGGTTTATTTTTTATCCGCCCTGTTTGCATAAAGCCCTGTGTTGTATTTTAAGTTTGGAAGCACAGTGTAAGAACGAATGTGAGCCTCCTTCTCGTTCGAAAATAAAGCGTTTTCGGTTTTCGTAGAGAAAACACAATATGTGTAACGTACGGCAAAGAAAACTGGATTTAGTCTATTTGTTAGATTTGCGACGGTCAAGCAACCTCTGCTACATATTTAATCGATTGCTTTAAAAGGTAAAAACAAAATAAAATAAATAAAATCTTTAATTTTTCAATAAAATAAAGCGAGATTAACATTGTGAAGCGTTTTTAGCGTGAAGCGTTAGAAAAAGTGGGTGGAGTTTAGCTTTCTTGGAAAGGCTTTGTTGAACGAAACAAAAGGAAAAGGGAAGGGAAAAACTCCGAAGCTAGCCCGAACCCTGCCCGAACGTGTTCCGAACGTACTGCTCGAAATATTGTCACTCTTTGGATAAAGTGCTCGAAAGAAGGGCCAATATATTGGCTACTGCTGTAAAATTGCACCCCCGAAGGTAGATATTTTTATTATGTTGTATAAGTTATACAAGGTATAAAGTTCACTTTATAGCAGGTGGGTACTCTTATGCTACACGAAACTCTTATTTGATGTGTGTGCTAAATTATTTAATATTACTAATTAATCAATAATAATTGACAATAATTCTAAGTGGTAACAGAAATAACCTTCCCAACCGAATTTAGATAAATCATGGAGAAAAAATTAAAATATCCCATGTTACATGTAGGAACATTCATGAAGGACGCTCCTTCGATCCGAGGGATTCCTTTTTCTTTTATCAGCACATGCGCACTACCGCTCATCTCTGTTTTTACTTGGCTAGTGTTTTACAGTACTGTACTTTTCCTTCCAAAAGTTATCGCTTTATTTCAATTACTTGGACGACTTTTTAATCGAAAAATATTTTTCTATGTAATATAGCAAATTAATTGTTCCTAACTGAACATAGACTTGTGGTGGCATTTTGATGACGAACCAATTAACATAAAAGTACCGATGAATTCATACATTTACCTTTGTTTGGACGAATAAAAGTAAATTAAGTTAAAGTAATACATTTATTTTCTACGCTGTGTTCTGAAACAGTGAAAACAGTAACCAAACCATTAAACTATTCTCAACATAAGAGAAAAAGCACAGCTAAAATCTTCTGGGACATGCGCATTATTTCAAAGAAAGTAATAAAGGAGTACTTCTTTCAGTAAAGAGTAAATTATTACAAATATAACATTGTAATGCCATTCCAACCAAACAATTGTCTAATAAAATTAGTAGAGTTATTGAAAAAGTTGGTAGATTACAGTATCAAATGAATCTGAGGCATATGCCCTTGGCCATCCTTTGAGATTGTTTATTGTCAAGCGGATGAAGCAGAGTCGGTGAGTTCAGACGAGTTCATACAGAGCGCTGGTTCGGGAAAGCTGTTACCAAACAGAATTTTAACGAAATTGTATATTGCAACTGCACAAATATTATGTTAATAGTATAAGTCAATGCTTTGAACACTCATATAACAAGGAACAAAGTTTGTTATAAAGAAATTGGACGTTAAAACAAAATGAACCATCGAGAACAGTCCATGGCGAGAACTGAAGAGTTCATACGCTTCTCGGAACCTTGTTTGAAGCAGTCAGAAGAATGATTATGTGCATAATATCACATAATATACTGTTTAATAAATTATGCACTATAGTTACTAACTTTTGCACATTTTACTATTCTTATTTTCTATCGAATGTATTTATCAAATTGTTCCAAACATTCATTACGATCGTAAAATGCTGTAGACATTTTTTCATAAATAAGTACATATAGCAATTACAACAACTGTTTTACAATCTTCGAATATGAACGCATTCTATTCTCACTGATTTATGTAAGAAAGAGGGCTAATCTTGTTGAAAGCCGATTTTCCTACAGTTTCACTCCCTGTAAATATTTTCTTTGGAAGCCCTAACAAGAGAAAATGAAAAATTTCCACACCCCGGGCGAAAGCAATTTTCTTCGTTTACGATTTAATCGACTATCACAGGAAGAAAAAGCGATGATCATGCGCAGTGGGCAGATTACTGGGGTTTAGAATTTGTCGTTTTTTCTTTCTTCAACAAAGGCAAGCAATAATGTGTAGTTGTTGGCAGGAAGCTAAGTTTTCGAGAATATGCAGCAAATGAGGCAAGATTAGAATTAGCAAGAGTCAGAAAACGATGTGATATTAATAGTTGTTTAATATGCAATTCGAGTTAATTTAATGTAAAGCTCATGTTATTTTGTTATTGCTACAAATTTAAGATTTTGTTGTATTATAAAACGATTGTTAGAATTAATTGAAAGAAAAAGAATCAGGTGATTTCTTGGTACGGATAGTTAGTATTGGATGTATCAAGTGTCCGAAAGTCAGAAGGTTAGCATAGGATTACATTTTTGAGCTTACAACTCAAAGTCGAAACATGATTACTAACATGTGGTAGGAATGTTTTCGTTTGGGAGGTTAAGTTTTTGTACCTTAAACTTTTAGAAACTTAAGCAGCTGAGGCAGCTGAACAAACAGAAGAATTCTATCATAAGAACTAAGAATACTGGTTACAGAAATTACTATACAGGAGAAAGATAGTTTAACATCACAACTGTTAGAACATCTAATTACATTGTTTTGGGTTAAACAATTCAACAGTAGTAAATGTACATTCTGTCCATCATTTTCTTCCTCACTAGGGAGGAGGACACAACTGTCTTCCATTTACTGTGCAACTTTTTGACGTTAGTTTAATACGTTATTGAGTAAGAATGTATCCGTCAATATGTAGTGTTATAGGGCCCATATTGAGACCGTTAAACATTCCAGAAATATCTTTAACGGACTTCCTTCATGTTTCTAAATTGTAATTGCCACTCTGTAGACGCCGTTTTAAGCCGATTTGTGGTAAAGGTAAAGATCTCACTGAAAGTACCGAAGGTGAGTTTTGCAAACGTATGTCAAGAATGTTTCGCTGACTGGGACTAACGTTTGAATTAAAAAAAGGATGTTTATGGATGGTGATAAAAAAATAACTAAGGCAGAAAATTGTTTTTAAAAATTTTCCCCAGAATGGTAATTATTTGAGCTTACTTGAAATGCCCTTGCGAGTGCCCTTCGGGCAGTTGAAGCTATTTCTTTTCTCTTTCTATCGACTCCTTCTCAGTTCTTGGGACAGATTTGTTGGAGTAGGTCTTACGATTTAGGTAGATGCAGAAATATTCGATAGGCCGCACCTGTTCGACATTTGGCGGGTTCACAAACTAGGGTATCACATCGATATTCAATCGCTCCATATGTTCCAACGATCGCTGTGAGTAGTAGCCCGACGCTAGACCTGGCCAAACCCCTCGTCTGTGTACTTATTTCTTGATGAAGGACACAACTTCCTGTCTTTTGGCCAAGTGCACGCAGTGATGTAGCCTTTTTTGCCGTCAACCTTTCTCTTCAGCGTCCTTTGCAGCTTCTCCAAAACGGTCGACCGTCCGGAACTGAGCTTTCTTTTGATGCTCTAATAGTAGTATCTTATAGCACCAAGAAGTAATACATGCCAGAACAAGCGTATGTAGCGTAAGCAAAGTGCCGCATGATATTCGTTGTCCATTTCGTTCTTTGAATGCGGACGCTTCTGAATGGAATTGCTTTACTTTTTTCGCCATTGTGGCTAGAGTTGAACTGATAGACCTGTTAAATTTTGGCTGCTGACTCCTAAGATACTATAATTTATGATGCATAAGTAGGTTCGTCAGTGCGGGTGAAGATAAACCCATGACAAATCGACAATTTTTGTCCATTATTTTAATGCAAATTTTATTTGTCTTTGTAAATTTTACATATTTTTCTTAATTATGAAAATGTTAAACACATTAAAATATAGCCCAGTGTTGAATGTGTATGAGTGTCCAGTGAAATCCAGGTTTTATAAATCATCAATGAAAAATCATGGTTGTTCTAGTGAATAGTACGCATAATATGCAAGTGTATTTATACTAATTTATTTAATTTAAATCCTCACAAATAAATGAAAACTTGAATATGGTTTTTTTAGTATCCATATAATGTTTGTTTACTTTTATTGTTTCCAAAAACCTTATGAGTTTTAATTCGTTTATGGTTTCTTGAAAATAATTAAGCACATCACGGTAAAAGCTGATCCCAGTCGCACCAAATCGTACATCAGGTTGTCTTTTGTTCATTATGCAGATGCTGTGCCTGGTGCTGTCCAACAGGTACTCCGCCAGAGTAGCCAACCCTGCCAAAAAAAGGTTGTAAATTGAAATGTTTTATTGCTCGTTTAGTGTCCTTGGTGTCTTTCCATTAAACCACTTTCCGATTTTATAGTGTGTAATAAGTTTCCTTTTGTTAATCTCTCGCCTCTCTCTCTCTATCTCTTGCTCCCTTTCTCTTTCCTTATTTCGTCCGTGTCAAAGGTAGAAATTTAAAGGCACCCTGGCGCGTTCGACGATGAAGGATGACCACCGGCACCAACCGTACGCCTTAGTCGCCAGACTTTAACTTGCTTATCGCGCGCAATCTCGCTGATCGCACGGTTTCAGTGTTTCGATCGCTCACGATCTGCAGCACGGTCGCGGGGTAATGAAACCCCGGTGGAGAGTACCAGAGTTGGCAACCGAGTAAGGCAACGGCAAACCAGTGTGTGGGCAATTAAATACTCCAAACCAATACGGGCCGGCCGGTTGACGTGCGTTGCATGTGCAATGATGATGCGGCGCACTCGTCCGAAACCGATCACCGATCGATATGTGGATGTGGTAGGGTGGCGGTGGGTTGTTGGTGTTTGGTGGAGGCTGTTTGTTGGGGTCGGGTGGAATTGGAAGCAGCGAACAGATTCAAAAACGCGCGTATCTGATGGTGTTGCGAACGATGTGTTGTTGTTTTTTGCAGTACGATTGGGTGTTTACTGTCGGTCTGGTCCACACAACTGGTTGTGGCCTTTTTCGAGATAGTAAGTAAAGTGAGAGAGAGAGCAAAAAAACAAGGAGAACAAAAACTAGAAACATTAATTAATTAACAATCCCGGTTCGCGCACCACCAAATCGAGGTTTGACCATAGTTGGCGTTGCGAAGACGAACCAAAAATCGACAACGCCTTGGTACGGCACGGTGGAACGTGTGCCGCTCGCAATGCATTGCACGAAAAACCGAACCCCAATGAGGTTGGCCTTTTTGGGGGCCGCCGTGAGGTTTGTTGTTACTTTATGGAGTGACACTTATCTCGTCGAGGCAAGGGCCAAAGGGGTTGTAGTTAATGTTTAAGCTTAAGTAAATAGTTTCATTTCATGAAATGTTACGAGGAAGTATAAATTAATTCTTTAAACGTTGTTTTTCTTTCTACAAGCTTAGCTGTTTCTATTTAAAATAATCGGGAATATTTTTAAAATAAATGTAACAAATGATAAAACATTCTTTCGGATTATATTACATAGGTGTTTTATTGTAGTGTACATATTGCCTTCGCAATGCTAGTTTTTAAGCTGTGCATCAATTAAACACCATTTATGTGTGTTTCTTTTCAAAATTATATTGTGCTCTGCTTGTTAAACAATTTCATCTTTATTTAATATTACTTTGAACGTTGTTAAATCATCAGATCATCAGGTAACCCGACTTGAAATCTCTCATTTTCCTGCACCGGACACAGTCTAAAGCCGAAACCTTTCGGCTTCCCTAAGCAATTCTTCATGCCTCTGATGCTTCGCTTGATAAAATGGCCATCTTTCAGCTTCACCCTCCAGTATAAAACACACAGCCAAACGCGCTATCATCATCCTTACCGTCAGTACCATCATCGTACCACCATCATTGCTACCGCAACCATCACAAAACCTCACAATACCAACCTACAAAAATGAAAACCCAAGGCAAAATTTCACCGATCGAAACAAGCAAAATCATCATCATCATCATCATCATCGGCCAGCGCTGAGCTGAGACGGGCACACAAACACTCGCACACACAAACACACCCTAAAGGCACAAGGGGTCGAAAACTGAAGGCCTTTGCATGTGTGCGTGCGAATGAGATAGAGGAGTAAGAGCGGTGTAAAACTTTTTACTGGCGCAAATAAAATCGATTTTCATCCCTCTTGACGATGATGATCCCTTCACGTACACACGCACACACACACATACATATACGCTCTTTCCTTGGCCTCCTTCAATGTGCACCCCCTCCTAACAGACGTTTGGGCCACCCTTTAAAATAGCCCCTCCCGCCCCCTCCCGTTCGTCTTACCCGATCCGATCGAAACCGTGCGTCCAATTTTAAAGTACGTTGCTCCCACAAGCGCCAAAGGAAGGGCACCGTCGGTTGAAGGGCAGCGTGCGTGGAAGAGCATGTTCCCGTTTCGCTGTGCACAGTACGGAAAGAAAGAGAGGCAGAGCGAAATAAGAAGAGAGCGCGAGAGTGAGAGAAAACGAGCATGATCGAAGGCAAAAACATCATCATCACGCGTCATCATGTTTTTTTTTTCGTGCTGGCAGTTGCTGCGACATCGAAAATCTGTGTGCAAACAACACAAACACAATATGACCACCACTACTACCATCAAAGGAGCGTGAGTTGCTGTAGTAGACAACGGGGAAAAAAAACATTCACACGCACACACTCGTACGGTACAGCCGCAAACAGCGATGTTGCGTTCGCTCGTGTGCATGTGTGCGAGCGTGTTGCTGTTGCGAAGCTATGAGCGACAGTGAGTACGCGTGAGTGAGTAGAGGTACGATGAGTAGTGCTCCACTCCTCTCGTCGCTCGCTGCTCACTTCTCATCCGCTTCACAACGCATCAACCGCACACAGCCTGCTGAGCATACTGTGAAACACTCAACCCGAAGCGGTGGAAGCGAGACCGTACGGCGGCGGTGCGAGCGAAACAGCGCAACACTTTGCGCAGTTGCAGTAGAGCGTTATTGATCGCCGAGCCGAGGCTCTTGTGGAGCATCATTATTAATGAAAATTGCCGTAATAAAAGTTTTATGCTCCGCGTGGAGCATCATCCACATCAGCGTCGCCGGAGACAGCCGGAGTGGTTTTTCGTGCAATGCGTTTGCCGTTTGGGACCCGCGTAGCATCCGGGTTGGTCCGGGGTTGTGAGATGTGGTAGGAATGGGAGTACGGGCGATCCGTGTTGTGGCCGTGTATCGTGGGGTTTGGTTTTCCGGAACGAAGCGAACCGAGTGGGAGCTTTATTTTTTTCTAATGGTGGATCCAAGGAAAGGGCACGCAGTACGAGATTCGGTTGAAATATTCTTCCTTGTGCGTCCACGTTCCGTGTTTGATTGTCTTGCGTATTTCAGCGAACATGCTCGCGTATGGCGCAAATAACCATTTTACGAGATGTTTCCCGTGTTATCTGAATTTAACATTTCCTTGAACCTGGATTCCACAATTGTTGATGGAAAAATGTCAATATTATGGCATGGTTTTGAGCATATTTGTGTAGATGCATGATCGATCAATCAATTGAATAACTAAATAAAGTTCAGCGACGAGCGGCTTTAATTGATTGATCAATTGCTGCCTGAATTGGCTTCACAAAACACATTGAATTCTTCCATGTAGAGCTCCTGCAGTGAAGTAATGTAGCCCCAGCATGAAGTCACACATGGAATGGATTAAACACACACCACGTAACCATATAATTCATGCGAGATCTGGAGCAAACGAAACCCGAATGTAGAAACGAATAATGTCGTTGGCTGGTTTGAATCTTTTGATGCTGTTTTTACTGCGGTTTTAAGCTCCATAAAGTTCCATTGTTGCAATGAAACGCGTCGTAATGAAATGAAATCCTTATACTACAGGTGGGTAAATTTAAGCTCCCTGATTTTAGTGACTTTTGCAACTTTTTCTGTACGCTACAATTAGTTAGTTAGGCTTTAAAATTACGCATCGTTGGATTTTTGTTATGGCTTAAAAATTATGTTAGGATGGAAAAGACACAATTATTTTGTTGAAAATGTATCCTCTGAGAGATTACATATATAAATTTCATCTATTGACTTTAAACAATAATTTATTAAACGTTTTCAAGAGGGTGTTTTGATGATGTTAGCAGCAGCACATATCTCCATCAAATCTTGTTCGAGACCGTACTGATTGTCCAACTAAGGGCGAATAAACTCAAACATAGACAGAAATGGCTCTAAAACCTGGTTGTACTGCCACATAAGAAGAAAACAAACTAGTTTGTTAACATACAAATGTGTGATAAGTCAATCCCATGGGTTTGAGTTTCAATTTTCAATGCTACCAAACTACGTATCTCCTGGACAAGGTTCCCAAAATGT
>STHB01032787.1:0-10271 GCA_018908115.1 Anopheles rivulorum
ACACCACCATCGTAGCGTTGGTGTTTGTGAGTGTTTCCAACGATAGAACAAACTAATAGAAAATGTAAAACAAAAACCCCTCAATTCGGAAAGCAAAAGAAAGTTGTCAACTTACAGTGCAGAATAGCAGAGTAGAAGCAAAAACAAAACAAAACAAAAAAACAAAGTAAAACACACACACAAACAGGGATGTAAATGAAAACTACTAAGCGGCAAAGTAATAATTCGCAATGGATGGAAAAATCGAGGTAAAAAGAAAGTAAGAATAAAACAAAGAAATACAAGCAAGAGCAAGCAAGATTACCATATCATTTTAGACTGTAGTACATATTTGCAACAAAGAAGTAAAGGAAGCAAAGTGACGAGAAAAAGCACGCCACAGCCCCCCAGTATGTATTTTGTACCGTGACGAAAGCAATTTTAAACCAAATGAAATGGAAAGGAAAAGAGGGGAAAAGGAAGGATACAGGAGAGAGAGAGAGGGAAGGGAGGATAACCACTAAACACACAGACATACACGAGTGTGTGTAGAACAATGAAAATGATATCAACCAAATGAGTGATATGGTGCCCTGGAAAATGGAAGGGAACTGAGAGAAAGGGAACACACATACACACACACACACACATACACCTCTAGCATCGCTGATGTGTGTGGGTGTTAGTTTACTATTGGAAGAAATTGAAAAGCTATGGTATGGTGTGGCAATGTGAAAATGTATGGTTCGATTTTTTTGTGTGTATATATATTTAATACAAAGGACTTCGGAAATCATGAAGGAAAATCAGCTTCCCTTCAAACTGCGGAACTATTGGGAAGAGATAATCAACCAACACTCAATACACATACCAATCAAACCAATACTTTCCTCCCTACTTCCATTCTTTACTATCTTTTTATGTTTCTCCCTCCCAGGATTACAATCGAATTGCAGAACCGAGCGAAAAAGCAAATATGAGAAGTGTGTAATGCAGAAGGCAAAAGCAAAGAGAGAGAGAGAGAGAGAGAGAGAAAAAAAACAAAACTATCGTGTAGAGAACAAAACCTAGTGGAAAAGAATTAATAAAATTGATAAAATGCCAATCAAATAAGCAAAAAATGAAACCTTCCTGTGCTGTGCGTGGTTGTTGTTACCGACGAAGAAAGAAAGCAAATGCGCCGAGAAATGTGAACGCACAGGTAATTCAATATTCTCATTATCGGATTTTAAAATTGTGTCATGTGTAAGCTGCTGCTTCGGCTGCTGTTGTTGGCTAGCGGCGCAAAGAGAACTTTTCGAAAGCCCTGACGGGTGTTTAATCACTACACACACACACACACACACTTGTTTCTGTTTCAACCCGCTTCTGGCCGGGCAGGTTGTGCTACAAACAAGCACAATCAATTTCCATTTAAAACCGAAAAAAATAACCAAAAAAAAAACAAACTCCAATGTCGAATGCAAACAAATATGTACCTCTCATATGTTGGGGATGGGATGTGTAAAGGGTTTATCCAATTGATTGCACCCTCTTGAGCTTAACATGGTAAAGGTTTACTGAAAACTAAAATATTTTCGTTATGTCTTTAATTTTGAGTTTAAAAACAATATTGCATGCTCATTGTGTTTATTAATTATTTGTTTACCTTTATTTAAAATAACTTTTGAAGAAACAAATCATTTCGCGAAAGAAAAGAAACAGCAAAATACCTCTCATTACAGTCCATTTGTTTTGCGGTCCACGAATGAAAATCGTCAATGAAATGAAGTGTTGGAAAACGTGTATGGCACAACGCGTACAAGACAGACAGAGAGAAAGAGAGCGAAGGAAAGGTGCTTTATTTGGGTGGTTACAATAAATAATTTAATTGATTTTCGTACCCATTAACGCATTCGCATAAAAAGCGCATTAAGCGCAGTAGAAGGAGACACAGCATCCGCTTTCCTTTGCTGGCATCATTTTGGGCCGTCATTAACATCGGCCAAAGCCGAATGCGAGGGAGAGGGATTTATCACCGGAGCCGGATTGTGTTTGCCAGGTGCCGACGCGCTCTGGCCGTTGTAACGACCATAATGGAACCGAATCAATGAACCGGGAAGACATTAAGCGGGGAGGGGGAAGTATTGGACACGAAAGCAGGTCGGGGAGGGTGTGCGTATGTGACGCTTTATCGAACCGTAAGAATATTATCGATTCAATAAATGGAGGACCACGACGATTTATTTGCTGCCGGGAGCACACGGGTAGTGAACATGCAAATGGGGGAGTGATGAGAGGGTTGCAATAATTTAAGAAGCTCTGCTGCCTTTTTTTTCTTTTTAATGTCCCCGAGCCGTGTTGTGTAAATTTGTGTTGGCCGCATGGAACGGGGGCCCTGTTTTCGCTGTTTATTTTTAGCATGTCCATTACAGTTAATCGTATTATTTTACGTTTGCCGTGTGATTATTTGTACAGTGTTGTGGTAAGTATTTCATGTGAGGTGGTTTGTTGGCGTTGTTTATCATAAATCGCTTAAAATCAAAATATAGTAAAGAACTCTCGACTGTTGATGCTGGAGTCGAACTTTAGATTCACGTGTACAAAGATTTGCATACCTTTAGGCGCACGACGTACACTAGCGTGTACAAGCAGGATGCTTTATTCGTTTTCAACTCTATTCATATACAAAATAAAGTTGTACTTTAAAGTATAAAATATTTTTCGCATTTGTGTTATACGTTATATGTATAATATGTAAATATTACTGAATTTTAAAGTTTGCCAAAGTAAAAGAATGAAAGGTTAAAAATTTAAAAATAATCAGAATTTCGAGATTTTAATAGAAAAACCTTACATGTTTGAACAATATACTGTATTTTGCATAAACTAATGCATATTTAATGCCATACTACATGACAACATTACTTTCAAAACAATTAATTGTTTGACTGTCAAAATGTAATCCAAGGTGCGTTTATATTCGCGAGATCGTACTCAACTTGACTGGCAGTTTCATTCAGACAGACAGACAGACAGAGAATATACTAACAAGTATTCCCATTGCTCTACTATGAGCTCCCACATTTTTTACGCGTCAATCACATCGATTGTCTTATCATGTTAGTCCTTTGTGTTATCATGTACCCTGTAAATAAACCTTGGAAATATTTTTAAAACAACAGTTCGAACTGTTAGTCAATTGCGTTAACCCGTCAATTGGTAAATTGGACGAGAACTTTTTAACTTTTTGCGAACTTCTGAAAAAAAATAAGCACATAGACTCAGAAATTTCGTAATAAGGAACCGACAAACAGGAGAGAAAGTGAAATGGACACTACCGCAACCTAGGAAACTGTACATTGGAAAGGCACTGATACTACATTATTTCTGAACACTGCGTAGATCATTTAAAACTGCAGCTAAAATCATTTGAATTATATTCTTTATACCATTTCTAAACTTTTCGCTAATAAATCAATAAAATAGACTTAAGTACGATTTTATCGATCGAGAGATCATTACATTTTGGAAGTTTTTCTGGAGGATTTTAAAAATGAACTATTACGATCAATCGTGTTGCATTGCATCTATGATTTAACAATCCAGTATTAGCCAGACACCAGCATTTCACAACATTATAACACGCTTTTTTCCGTGCGCGCACACCGATAGGAGCTAATTACCCAATAAAAGTGCCCCTCGTTAACTCTGGTGATTGAACTGCCCCCAAAAAAATGAAATAAAATGAAACAACCAAGTGCTACAAGTTCCCACGCTTAAAAACTGGGTTAGGTAACACGTGCTCATTTTTGCAAGTCAATTTCACAAATCAATGAAATTCTCCCGATAATGCACTCACCATTGCCGATCGCCAGTAGATAATGATCAAGCGTTCCACAACGATTCGTTCTAGAAGCTTTTGGGACTGTTTGTTTCGTCACGATGTTTCGATAGCATCGGTATTGCTTTCTGTGTAGATAAAAACGACGGTGCGACAACTTTTTCTCTGATACCGGAAAATCAGATTTACAACTGATAGCGTGTAGTCGATTAAGGGCACAACATGGGAACTTTTAGGAACTTTCTAGAAGTATTCTTTCCTCGTGGTAGATACGGAAAGCAATCCGAAAACCGATTGCGCCAAACCGAACCTACTGCTGCTGCTGCTGCTGTTCCGGTGAGTTTCTTATCGATTGCGGAGTGCAGATTTACGACGAGATACGCTTTATCAAGATCGAGTAACCGTACTAACTACTAGCTCTTTACCGGGTTCGGTTTGGTTTGTGGATGCGTTAGATAACACCTGAACAACGCCGTGAAGGTTCGTATAAAAGTCTTCGGCCGGCCAGTCCTAGCCACAAACTAGTTAGTGTCTTCACTCACAACACACCAAGTAACTACACCTTGAACAGCAAAATGAACTCCATTCAATTGCTAGCAGCAGCGTTCGTGCTGGGTCTTGTACAGTTGGCCAGCGGACAGATGGTTTCGACCGGCCAATGTCAGGACTATCCGGTGCACGTGAACTTTGATGTGGCCCGGTATCTAGGCCTGTGGTACGAGATCCGTCGTTACGAGCAGGTGTTCCAGCTCGGTGGCGAATGCGTTACGGCCGAGTACTCGCTGAACGACGATGGAAGCGTACGTGTCTTCAACTCGATGCAGGTACCTCCGTCTCAAGTTCGTTCGGCTGATACCGGTCGTGCTGTGATTGCTTTCCCCGATGAGTCCCCGCTGGAGGCTAAGCTGAACGTGACGTTCGATGCCGGTAAGTGGTGACAACATGCGTTACAGACTCGGTAACTCTCATGCACTTTTAACATTCTAACCACTCCTTACAATAGCTGCTGTGGATGTTTCGGCCAACTACTGGGTGCTCGGTACGGATTACGACAGCTATGCCGTCGTTTGGGGCTGCTTCGGAGTGGGCACTACGCTGCGTGCCGAAAGTGCCTGGGTACTGTCCCGTACGCCTCAGTTGTCTGCCGAGGCAGAGGCCGTGGTCCAGCAGTACGTCGATGAGTTCCTGAGCGAGTCTGACCTTCGTCCCACTATTCAGGATGCACAGTTGTAAGTATTTCCACGCACTTTAACACAGCTTTCCTTTATCTAATATATCTTCTCCGTGTTAATTCGGACACAGCTGCTGCTCGATCGATCCTGAAATTACCTCTTATCCACCATGCCAGTAAATGGTGGCGTAACAAGTTACGAAGTGATTTTATTCCATGAATAAGAATCCCATCAAACAATAAAGATTAGCCATAAGGATGTAATGTAAAACAAAAATGGAATTGAATATTCTGTTACTTTTTTTGGGGACAGGGTTCTACATCAAGAGAAATGTTAACACGATGACACGAGATATATGTGCGACGATCATTCTTCGATCAGTATCGACTAGTATTGATCAACGGAGGATTACTGACTACTTAAAGCAATGAATATCTCACTCGGAGGGTCTTACGTGTTATTGGGTATTAACATCATTTTACTGTTGGGATTGTCCAAGGTTCACCTTTCGCTTAAAGTCTCGTACAAGTAGTGAATTTCATCAGATTTGGACAGAGCTCCTAAGACATATCTGCTGTACAGCTAATGCTCCTGAATGATCATAATGCTTTGTATGAGTAATAGACAACCATCACGAGGAATTCAATATTCCAGTTATTTGATACCACAATTTTGATGCCATATTGATCCTCTTCTTGTACTTCACCTGTACCTGTTCATCAATATCTCATCCATCACTTCGGGTTTTGTAAAAATTTGAATCAACTGGATATATTTTTAGATTGGATTTCTCAATGGATCTCCTCTAGAAGAGCTGCCTTTCAATCTAGAAAATCCTAGAAAAAAAAAACTCAGAACTCGCACTAGATGCAATTGATTAAATGATGCTAAACTTCCCTAGCTCAATTAAAGCGTTTTGATAAGTCAACTAAAACAAAACCCCACACCAGGAACTGTGATTAGACAGACACCCAACAAAACTTTTAACGCCGTTCCCATGCCCGATTGCTATGGAATTGCGAACACTTACGCGAAAGTACACGAGATGATAAGAGGCAAATGAAGTGATCTTATTAATCACACACTCAAGTACATTATTAAAAACAAAACTCTTCGCAATAAACTGGTTGTCTACCTGCTTTTCACACACCATGCACGATCATGTTTGAGATTAAATGTTTAACGTTTGTTTGATGTAAATACGATCGTCACCAGTCTACCCTCTTCGGCTTCCACTTCTCGTTGAACACGGTTAAACACCTGTCAGAATCATTCTAGTCGTTTCTCACGATGATCTCAAGCGGGACCATCAGCCAAATGCAAACTTCTTCTTCGCCACCAACACCTTTCGCCTTTCGATGCCCTCAAGCCGTGGTTAAGGTGTGTGCGTATCAAGGTTATCGCGCTTGGTTCTTGGTTCGCCCGAATCTGTCCGAGGGCAATGTTTCTGTTTGCTGTTCGACCACGAGTCCGGGTCGCGGTAAATAGCCTGTAAATAACCATCCGCGATCAGCGATATGCGTTAAGGGTAATTTCTTTCCCAGTCAGCACACGATCACCGATCAGTCTAACCGTTGCAACCATCGCGGAAGGTTCACTGCGGGAAACGAAAGCTTTTACGCTCAGCATAATGTTTGGCCGTGTGTTCACGTTTGTGGTGATTGGGTGTGTGGCCAGTGTTACCGGGCTGCTAACGGATGAGGCCTGCCCGCAGGAAGTGACGGCAATGCAGGACTTTTCGCTGAACGATTACGCTGGCCATTGGTACGAAATCAAGCGGTACGAGCAGTTCTACGAGAAGGATCTCGATTGTGTCGTGGCCGAGTATCAGAAAACGGGCGAAGGCATTTCGGTGAAGAATGGTGCATTCAATCTAGCAAATAATACGCGTGTGGTTGCCGATGGTACGGCGGTGCTGTCGTTCCCGGATGATGCGTCTCGTCCAGCCAAGCTAAGTGTGGCCTTCTTTGGTGCAAGTGAGTGTTTCACGAAAAGATCCTCCTCAATCCATAGACTTAAACAACTCGTTTCCACTTTTAAACAGAGCCTGATCGAAGCAACTACTGGGTGCTGGACACTGACTACACCTCGTTCGCCGTCGTTTGGTCCTGCGAACCGTACTTCAGAGATACGTCCAAAAATGTCCGTAAGTATCAAGCAGACCGAAACACCGTGACCGTGAAAAGTGAAATATTGATCAGGGTTTTCATTCTCCGCTAGTGGGATTCTGGATTTTCTCCCGCAATCCAACCTTCCCAGCTGATGAGACGGTGGTGAAGCGTGTCGATGAGCTGGTCAAGAAGTACGCGGACGCGTCCAAGTTTGAGCTACCGAACCAATCCGACGAACGATGCCCACGATCGTACTAAACCCAAAACATTCCGTTGGTAAATAAAATTACAAAAAGTTTGATAAAAAGAAGCAAAATGTCGTCCAAGCATACGAACGAGACTCAACCAATTACTCATAATCGGTAATAAGCGAAATCGATAAGATTAAGTTCACCATGTTGGGGAACACGATAAGCTTTCATAAGGTCATCGGATCGTAAGCAGTGTGGATTAGGCAGTGTAAGCGTATAATAAAGCGTTTGTTTATTGGTATATTATCTGACACGTAAATATAGAATTAATTACTGTTGTTTGCTCACTAGACTAGAACACGGGACACCTGTAAAGAAGAAATTACGTCAGTGTGAAGTCCAAGAACACACACTCCCTTTCCGTTTTACGTACCGATCGTCTCGCTGTCTGGTGAATCGCACCTGACTACGATCGATGTAACGTCGCATGATTCTTTGGATGCGGTACATTACGTCCGTGCTGGCTGGCAGGGTCGGTGTTCGGGACAGCACCCAGAAGCTTTCCTCCGACTGCTGCTCACCAAAGGGCTGACAGTTCCAGACGACTGAGAATGTCTCGTAATCGGTATCCAGCACCCAGTAGTTCGAAAGATCGTTAGCTGATGAAGATAGAAAGTACATTTCACTGGACATTGGCTCTAAAACTAAAAGCTAGCAAAAGTTCACTACTTACGAGCACCGAAGAACGACACATTCAGCTTGCCCAGGACGATCTCCTCGTCCGGGAAGGACAGTACGGCCCGGCCGAGCGCATTGATCGACGAACCGTTGAACAGGTTGTAGGCCGAGTTGGACACTGCGACCGAGTCGTCATCGTTGAGTGTGTAGCGCACCTGTACGCAATCATAGTTCAGCTCGAACTCACTCTCGTAGCGCTGTACTTCGTACCACTTGCCGAGATAGCTCTGCACCGAGAAGTATTGCATCGCTCGGATCTCTGTTGGACAGGCCCGATCGAATATGATACTGGAGGAGGCAGGGCCGACAAGACACGCTACCGCAAAGAGCGATAGTGCCACAACGTTCACGAACGTGGTCTGCATGATAAGTTACTCTAGTCTAGGGGAAATGGTACTTCGCGCGTCTGGAAGTGGAACTGTGAACTGAACGTTCGGCAAGACGACCGTAAACGCTTTATACACCGCCGGAATCGGTACAATATCTTCTCGCTTACGATAAGGCATACACCATTCTTGGGCGATTGTTCCTTCACTCGGTCGGGGAAACGTGATTAAAATCGTACACCATGCTTTACAAAGGCACGTCACGAACCCTGTCCCGTGTGCCCCTTAATGTAGGTATATCGCAGCAAAACAAAACCAAAAACCGCAAAACCTGCCGATCTGGGGACATTTTCTTTCGATACCAACGGAGCATAAAATTGGTTCCGAAACGTAATGCAATTTGGGGTGGGTTGTGTCCCACCCACCGCTTATCGATAAGAACCTTTTCGAGGGGAATGGCGTGTGTGTGTGTCTGGGACAACATGGGGGGGTGGGTTGTTGTTGAATTTATGTAACGTTCGTTTATCATCCCTTACCATTCACCCAAACACTGATACACATCTCGGCCAACCCTTCAATTCGCGCCAAGTTCGCGCAGTTTCATGGCTTCCGGTTGAGTGATATTTCAATTTTCGTGTGCCGTGCGTTTGTTTTTGTGGGCCGTGACTCGCTAGAAACTGCGCGGTTCTCGAACAAACTCGACACGGTGGGTCGGTCCGTCACGCATTGCTTTTGTTGTTTTGTTTTTGGGGAAGTTTAGTCACCAACACACCTTTCGTGTTTTGATTGGGATTGGGAAGGCCTCCGAAAACCGATAGCGTTGATGATGGACGGTGATGATACATGGTGGATGCACATATGAATCTCACTTCGATTTCGCTTATCATACGGTACGATTCGTCTTACCAAACGTCTTACATCACACCTTATCTATGCAAATGATATAAAAAGAGATGCTCCACTTGGTTTTGGGAACGAGTACCATCGTACTGCGGGGTTTTGAGTGTGAGTTTTTCTTGTTTAAGAGTGACAATGTGGAAGCAATTGGTGTGCTGTGCGCTACTGGCAACGCTGGTCCAGGGCACGATCTTCGAGCGGCCATGCCGCCAGGATGTAACGGCCCTGCAGGACTTCCAGGTGGATAAGGTAAGTCATCGTGCAAGCCATGGAAAGAGAGAGAGAGAGAGAGAGGACAGTCAGCGTGTGTCGATTGCTAAACCTTTTTGATTACACGATCCAGTATCTCGGCCTGTGGTACGATCTTGAGCACTATGAGGCAAGCTTCGAGCAAAATACGGATTGCGTAACGGCCGAGTATAGCCGCTATGAGGACGGTTCCATTCGGGTGTTTAATTCTGCCGTCCGGTTGTCCGATGGGCTGCTGTACGCGGTCGATGGTTTGGCACTGTTAAGCTACCCGGAAGCGGAAGTGCTGGAGGCAAAGCTGAACGTTTCATTCTACGGTGCACGTGAGTAGTGGACAGAGCGAAAACTGGTGCGATTTTGGCTTTTGTTTTCAACCTCCCCCGTTCGCATCTGTCGTGCCGGTGTCTCTAGCGAATGATGAATCGAACTATTGGGTGCTGGATACGGATTACGAGCATTACTCAATTGTCTGGAGCTGCGAACCACTCGGCGAGGACCGATCGCTCGGTAAGCTACTGATAAATGGGGCACACACTTCTTCTGCATGGTGACATAATGAGTGGGCCTTTTTTTTTTCCTTGTTTCCATTCACCTCGCCGGTATAGAATACTATTGGCTGCTGTCCCGTACCCCCTCGTTGCCGGAAGACGAAGAGCTGAGGGAAAAAATTGAATCGCTCAAGGAAGCGAATGGAATTGTCGATGATGAGCTCATCGTTACGGAACACTTTGCCGAAGGGTAAGGCGTTAATTAAAAAAGCGGTTGTTGGGATTTGTGTTCTCTGA
>STHB01032788.1:0-10269 GCA_018908115.1 Anopheles rivulorum
TGACAGACGGCAAATAGTAAAATTGAGTTATCGCTCAATAAATTTGTTTATGTGCGCCATTTACCCCTCCGTGATAGTGGCGCGGGTGCGTTGAAGATCGCGGTTTATTTTCGAAACCGGGCAGTTATGTACCTCGGCCGGTCGAGAATCGGTCGGAAGCAGTCGGGGCAGTTTCACTTTTGCTTCTGCACCATCGCTGTCATATTTTATTTGACCGTCCCACGATCATCGTCCGTCAGGTTGTGGACTGTGTTTAGAGACGTGGTTAAATATTGCCCAACATGTCAACGTTCGGATGCGATAGCACTTGTTGATTCGGTGTTAATTTTTTAGAGCTTCTTCCGGTAGAGTAGTATTTACCGCAAACAAGAAGTGTGTCTCTCTCAATACTTCATTCATGAAATCATTACGCTTGCACGGTGGAAAGCGCTGATCGGCTGTGGTTTGGTGGAAGCGAAAAAGAAAATACATTTAAAACGCTTGCCGAGAGTTTGACAAATGTTATTGCAACGCGCAGTCGGTGACACTCGCAACTCCGCTCATCGCATCGCGTTAGTTTAATGCGTCCGGTTCAATTACGACGATTATGACGTTGCCGTAGGACGACAAAACATCTTGCCGATATTCTTGTGCTTGTGTTGACTATAATTCTCCCCTCCTTTCGCGATGTTTTTTTTTATTTCGATTCCATCTTGCTGATGCTTGCCGACGATCGCGAAGCAACATCCTTCGCAAAAAGCATTCCGGTTTGTCTATCTTCCTACAGCTCTAAGTACCGTCACGGGTTTGGTTTGTAATGCAAAAAAAAAAGCATAAAGGGCTTCTCCAGTGTGTGTGTGTCCAGCACGAACGTTCCGAGATTCCGAGGTTGCTCCACAGAACGGCTGGTGCAAATTCAATTTGCTGCCGCGCTTGCCATGCCGATATAGCCGTGGGCGTACGGCATGTTTTGCTGTGTCGCTTCTGCAAGCGAACTCCCTTTTTGTGCCCTTGTTTCTTCCCTTCCCGCCGTGTTATGCACTCATGCAGTGGATGCTGTTTGGTCTGCAGAGCTTATTATGATTCTTCACATCCCACACATCCTTTGCTGAAACCTTCTCGCTCGCTTTCAGCAGCGTACGGAGCGTAAAAGGAAGGAAAATGTCTCCGCTTGTTGGCAAGCTGCAGGCGCGCGTTGCAGCCGAGATGCAGCAATTGCGGCTTAAAACACACGCTTTGCCTTTTGCTGCACTGAGTTGGTGTTTAATTTTTACTAGCTTCTTCCGCTCGCCTTTTACGAACGAATGACGACGACGGCACCATGTGGTGTGATTTTAACCACAGGCCCCAGGATTGTACGCTAGCGATAGGCGACCGTGCACGCGATTGCGTAGGCGATGCGCGAATGGTACCCTGGCGTACGTGGTGCTGGACGTTTCATGACAACTTCCTTCCTTGCGCTAATACGATACGCGAGCCGGACTGCTCCGGATGGGTCAGATTAAGATGGTCCTCGTTTTAGTGAACGGGATTTGCCGGTCGGATTTCCATGGTAATTGTTGCGGAACTTGCCGCGGTGCGATCATGGGATGTGTCATAAAGTGTTGATTGGGACGACAACTATCAGGCCGTGCCTTAACGGTTTTCCAACTGTCCTGATCTGCAGTGAACGAAGGGAAAAAGGTCCATGAAGGAAAAATGTTAAGACAAAGAAAAAAAAAGAAAGCACCGCCGTTTGCATGTAACAACCAGGCGATCAATAGCCGTATTTACGATATGATCCATTTATTTTGCCTTTGGATCAGCGTGCAGCAATAATTTGTCAGGATTATGCGTTGAAAAGTCGCTGATGTTTGCTGAAAGGTTTTTCAGTAATTAAAACTTTAGATACTGGAATTTTCTTAACGCAAGTGAAGCAACTCCAATGAAAATAAAACATAATAAAATAGAATACTTAACAAATTGGACCCTCATTCCGGTGGATTTAAATTGCCACGAACAGCAACCCCGTTTTTGTACGCTAAATGTCGCATAATTTCCTGCTTTTGGAAGTGAGACGGCAAACCTGAGCCAATAATGTCTGAACGCTCCACACGTACGCTACGCGCTTGTTCTGTCGGAGGTGGACAAATTTTCCTTCGGACAACCCGAAACCATTAAACTCGTACGTCGGGGGGTGTGAGGGAGTGTGAGGGGAAGGGTTGTAGCGCCCACACTGTGCTTATGTCAATTGCGCAACGTACAATAATAAATTGCAATACTTACTGGTTATTAGCAGGCGTTATCTTCCTTTGCCACCCTCGGGTCTGGACATCGGTCACCATCGGTAAATCGAGGATCGAAGCGAAAAGAGCGAAAAAAGCAAAGCACCAAGCGAAGAAGTAAATATAAAAATTATCATTCAACAAGCCGGCTGGGTTGCACCGTCCGCCCCATCCATCCCTTCCCTTCTCGTGCGCGTGTGGACACAGGACAAGTCTTTCAAGGTTTTGCAAAGCCTTCGTCATCGTCATCGTAAAAGTCTACCCACGCGTTTATCGGTCGTGGCAAACAAACGGCAAACCGTGTTTGGCGACCGTGCCGTGCGTGTATGTCTACCCTTGTCTCGTCTACGCAACGCCAGCCCATTGACAAATATAAGCCCATTTTTTACGATTTGCTTGGTTGGGAATAATCGGGGGGGTTTTCATTCATAAAACGTGGCCGGCGGACCGGTGCCGATGGGGTGGTGGGTTTTATTACGCGCAAATGTTGTGGCAGTGTGTGTGTGTGTGTGTGTGTAATTGGCAGGTAGAAAGCAGGAAGTAGTACGACCCGACGACCCCCTATTCGACACAATTGGTAACATCGGCTGGTAGATCATTTAACACCTCTGGTTTTATAGTAAATTCATTCACTTGACTCACTGCGGCGGCGTGAGCATCGAAATTGTGTAACGATTTTTGCTTTAGCTGTTACGTACAACAAAAAAAAAAGGGTTGGATGCTCTTTGGTCGGTGTTCTCAAATTTTGCCACCATTTTGCTGCTATTTATCGCTTGCTTTTGAAGAAAAAAAAGTATCCGATCCGCAGCAACAATCGAGTGAGTATGATCACGATAGAAACCTAATTTTCACACTGCGTCAAACACCGGGAACAAGCGCTACAAATAGCCGTCGTTTTTCTTCGATTTTTGCTATTTAACTGCCGATCCAGCCATCGTTTGATCGGATGCAGTTTTCAGCATGGGTTGGCAGCGTTTATCGCTAGCACAGCAACCCCAGCTACGCCGACTACGACGACGATCGGCGATTGATCTGGCGTACTGGTTTTACATCGGTGTATCACGTCGCTGTTACATCATTCGCGCTCTTTCGTGTACCGCAGCGGCCGGCCAGTCACCAGTGTGTTTGGGATCACGTTTTCTTGCAAACCGAACCAAACCAAACCAAACTAAACCAAAAAAAAAAAACCAGCAACCCTCTCACTTTCCTCTAGTCGTGCTGCGGCACGGGACACGGGTTGAGCAAAAGGCTTTTTTTGTTCGGTGAATGAACACTTCCCTGCGTAATGCGAATAAAACTCTTTTTACCTTATGCCATTCTGCCGGGCGTTAGTAGTTATGCCATTAGCCGACTATCAATGAATCTCGACTGCATTACGCGGGGTGTCGGAATTTCTCAGGCCCGCGAATCGCTTCGTCCAGACAACCCGCCCAGCAAAAGGGAGGAGGGGGTGGTAAGTTCGTGTCTCCCGTGTACGCGGTGAATTTTGACATGATTAAATGCGTGTTCAGCTCGGTTTCGACCACAAATGATGCATTTCAAAACGCCCGGCACGCACTGCACAACAACAACGAACCAAACAACAAAAAAAAAAGAGCCTCGCTTCGGCAAGAAAGTTAGTTATTTACGTGACGTAGCATTGCTGAGGGGCACCTTCGCTTATTGGCTTGTGACGCGCTTTGCCAATGACCAATAAATGCATGTACATGCGGGAAAAGGTTACACTGGCCTCCGGTCATGTGCACTTCTAGTGCTGCTGCTAGCGGGAAGGATTTGAAATTTGCAACGTAGTTTGCTGTTGCATTTTTTTTTCTGTTGTTGTTTGCGATGATCGATGAACCCGATGGTTGGTACAAAACGGGCAAACAAAATGAGGTAACAGAAGCCGCAACCTCTTCGGCCACATTCGAGCAGCGGTGCCCGGTATCGTATACTCCATTCTACCCGGTGTCACAAATTGGACACGCTAGTGAACGAAACAAGCTTGCCGCCAGAAACGAGCACGATTCTCACCTCGGCATCCTGCCACCCCTATCGTCCCTCCCAGCCATCCCTTCCCAGGTGCTAGTGGGTGCATTGAAAAGAAGTTTAAATCTTCTGGGAGATCATTGTGTGCTCGCTCGTAACTCTAAGCGAAGGTCTAACACACCTCAACCAGGGGGAGTTGAGTGTTGAGCGCCGACCAATCTTGCGGAACTCTCCAATGGCCTTCTGCTAGTAGATCAATTGAACAACGACCCAAACTGCCAACATGTCTAGGCCCGATCGGCAACATCGTGGGCCACACTGTCACTGAGCGACTGATCCTGTTTAGTGATCGCCACTACCAATACTACCAATGCTGCCAATCCTGCCTGGGTATGTTCTGGTAACGAGATCTGCAATCTGTTCTGCCAGCAGCAACCTTCGTGTCGGGGGCGATACATCACCGTGCCCGGTGGCACCTTGACGTCGATGTACGTTAGCATTGCCGTCGTCGGGCGAGATTGTGCCTGACTTTTCGTGCTAAAAAGGGGGAAGGGGGGAGGGGGGGGGGATGAGGGAGGCACACACAAGACATGTGCCAGAAGTGAATAGGCAGTGCCTTCGGTGAGTCGATTAGCAAATGTTAATGTCTGTTTCATTAGTGCTGCGCTTGTCAGTTGGGTTTCTAATTTCTAACTCATTTTAGCGAACGTTTCTTGATGTTTGGGAGAATTGTTTCTTAAGAATAAAACCAGAAATTTTAAGTACATGGAAGACATGTAAGAGATCTTCATACGTAAGAAAGAAGCTTTTTTATTAACCTTTTAACCACTAAATTTGATAGTTTGTTTCAAGCTCAGAAGTTCCTCCGTTCTACATTTTGCCTCCCTATGCGCCACATTCGGTTCGCGGCACTTCATTCATAACTGCTTCAGGTGTGTGACGTTTATGCGCTTATGCTTTTGCCTGCCATTTACACTGATTTATAGCACGGTGTGTAAATTATGGCTGCAGTGAAACATACATACCGCCATGCTCGGGTTCGTTACGAGCCGCGGCGATTTATGGTACGTTCGTCTCATCAACCTTTTCGGTGTGCTGGGGCCTAAACTAACCACGAGCGCACGACGAGCATTAACGGACAACCGGTGCAAGGTGCGTCGTAAAGCATCGCAAATGAACGAACCATGTTGTATGCGCATTTGCGAACGAACCGATCGAAACCCGGGACGGGTTGACCCGGGTGACGTATCGTATTCAAATCGTTAAAGTCGTATTATTTGAGGTTCCATTTGGCAGCTGGGTGCTGGGTGGTGATGTAGGTCAACCACTTCACGACAAATTCTAAAGGCCCGGTGAATGCCTTTCCCACTATCGATTAGGGGTGTATGGACAATAAAAAAACAACAATAATAATAATAATCGTTTTATGACTCTCCTTACGTTTACGTTTTTCTTGTTGGGTTGTTATGCGCGTTTCATAAGATTAAAATTAGTTTCGGCGACTTATCCACCCTCTTTGTTGATCGCATTGTGGGTGGTGGGTGATCGTACACTCAGCGCCCATCGGTTATGGGGTGTGGTGCGTCTAAAGGCGCGGCTAAAATGAGTGCCATTTCGGTAACGAACCCCGGTAGCCGTTGTGGTTGCGGAAACACTACACAACACAAGACAAAGGGCGACAGGGCAAAAGAAGGGTTCCCAGGATAGAAAAGCGAGAGAGAGAGAGAGAGAGAGAAAAAGAAAAACAAAATAAGAAAAAAAAACTTATGATAAATAGCGCCGGTCAGTGAATGGACACTTTACAAACTCCCGCCAATTTCATAGACATCGTGATCGTATGGTGGCCGTGGTCGTTTGAAATCTATTACCTAAACCCACCGCCGAATGCGCTGGGAAAGAAGAAATCACTTTTTTGCCCTTCCACATTCGGCGGGCCACCGTTCGGCGACGGATGGATGCATCGCGCATTCCCAGCCGATCCCAGACCAGGCGAGCAGGATTGATTTATGATTCGAAAAGCTGGCCAGCTATGATGGCTCGGTGGCGGTAGCTATCGGCACAGCCAGCCAAACATATTTCTTATGCTTCGGCGAGCTTATGACTACACCGGGGCAGGAGGGACCACACCGAGGTTTTTGAAGGGTTTTTTTGCGGCGCCGTCAACCCCCGGCGGATGGGTGGGGGTGCGGCAGGTAGGTGCGGCAGCAGTAGCAGGGGTGCGTGCTTTATTTAAATTATGATAAACGGTTCGGTTGTTTACTATTTCCATATTATTATGCTTTTCTCTCTCTCTCTCTCTCTCTCTCTCTCTCTCTCTCTCCACCAATACCCACAAAAAGAATTACGTTGCTGAAGTTTGATTTGGTTGTTGCTCGACATTTGTCTTTTTTTTATCTTCTTCTCGCTTCCAAACCTCCCCCCCCCCCCACCCCCATTTTCGGTTTCGGTGATACGGTACACAGTGAAAACATATTTACTTTCAATCTGTTTTTTTTTCTCCGAAGAATGCTGCGCACATATTTTATGCATCGCTTCACTGTCGGATGTAGCAGACATGTAGATCGGCGTCGTAGCGTTGTAACGTTGTAACATTTAAAGATGAAACATAGATAACGCCGGCCGGACTTATTTTAGTGCATTGTCTTTTCGGGGAGTGATTTGTTGCGTTTGATCCGAAAGAGGGTGTAGGACATATTTACGGTGACCTGACATTCGCCTGTTATGCTGATGATGCTGGTATGAGATACGGCGTGAAAACAAAACTAGCGTAGTATGAAGGTTTTTTTTTCTTTTCTTTTTGGAAGAAAGCGGAATGATTTTTTTTCCTGTCATTGCTCGGGACCTTCATTTTTCTGTCCACGCCAGCTCGAAGCGCGCCTGAGCCGCTTCCCTGCGAGCCGTCGCGTCGTTAAGTAATCGGCCGTGATTAAGAAATCTCTCCCAACTTTCCACTTTCGTTCGCCGCGGTTTGCCATTTCGCACGGTTTGGTGCCGTGGCCGTTCATTCTTTCGACACTTTCCGGACGTGCAGTAACGGCTTCGTACAAATTAGGTCTCGTACGGAACCCATTTAACAATTTCGCCGCGCTTCGGTTTGATCCACATTTCACTTTCGGTTCGTGGTGTGACTTTTGCTCGATTTCCAGGTTCGGAATGCTGCCGACACTGGCGGGGACATTGCATCCGCAGCACTCTTGGCGGCACTGTTTTGTAGTGGCGGGTTTTTCTTTCTTTCTAAGGAAGCCACAACTTATCATGAGTAATTATCTGGCAGTTGGTGCGCTGAGAGTTACGAGAAGCGATTGCGGTGCGCTTTGATTTTTCCCGTAATAGAACAGTAATTAGGCAGTGAACTATGAAGGCGACAATAGAATGTGAATGGAATGATGCAAATCACTAGCGACAGTTTAATTGGAAACGTTTAATTTTTCTCGCTAGTTCTCCTAGTTATCGGCAGGTTTAACTTTTCCGCCGTATTCGTAGCGGCGACGGTGTAAATACAAAATTTGTAAGTGAAATTGCACCATCACACTAGCCATCATGTTTTGAGCGGTTTGATTGCACAAGCAATACTGCAACGATGACTCTGCTTTATGACTTTATTTTTTCCCTTTTTCACGGTGTTTCCTCCGGGCAATTCATCCGCTCAGGATTGCCCTTTCGGTCATGATATGCGCGATGGCTGCTACGGTTGCTCACCATAAGGTTGGCCAACAAACGGCGTGTGCTTGACCGGCCCGAAAATGCTTCCACTATTCATAGTGATAGATGCAACCCCTTTTTCGATCGAGCACCGTCGGTTGTTGCTTCCCAATAGTCCCAATCAATCGCTGTGGCGATTAATGGTTCCCTGGCCACCACTCACACCACTGCACTGATGTGCCTAATCGAGATCGAACGTTTCTCATAACATTTAACCCTTTAGCAGGCAGAGCACGGGCCGGAATGTGGTGAGGTCGGTCTGCTGATGATATCGGTGGCTGGTGCTGCATAGCCGCTGAACTGCTGCTGAATCGTATTGCACATAGCTCGATGCCGAGTCGCAGCTAGGAAACATTTTTTTTTCGTACCGATGGAAAAGAGCAAACAGGGGGAAAAAAGCGGTGTAGTCGAACGTATTAAGACAGCAGGATGATTTGTTCGCCACACATACAAAAGCGCCTGCATTTACGACTGACTTTGGAGTAGTTGATTAAAGGTGATGCTTACCGCCGAATGCAACCCCTCTAAACCGTCCACCGAGTGAGGTTCGATGGTTTCGGTTGCCAATGGTTCCAAATTGGAGGAAGAAAAAAAAGGGCAATCCGGCGCGACCTGAACCGTTCCCGAATATTGTAACGATTGTAGCGGCTGGCTGGTGAAACAACCCGGAAAAACCGGAGGTTTCCATTCAAACTCTCCGTATCGGGTTAATCTCGTGTAAAAATGCTTCTCCCTCGACAAACGTCCGTGGTCGTTGATTCTGGTTGCAATAAACAGTAAAATTGGCAACAGCGAAAAGCATCAAGCATGGTTAGCCTTCTGCCTTGCCGGCACGAAATGAATCGATGCTGTTCGAGGTTGTGCTTATGATAAAACAATTTTTACTTTAGCCCGTCTTGAACGGGAGAATCGTTGCGCTGTGTGAGTTTCTGTGTTGTGCACAATGTTGGCCCCTTCCCGACGTTTGCTGCCCGGGTCTTATCGTCGGACGCTGGAATTCATTTTCACGCTTCGCAAAACACGAATCATTGTTTCAGCGCGTTCGGGACACCGTGATCGTTCTGCGCGAAAGCAACGGCCGCGGGGATTGGCTAAACTGTTAGTTTGTGAATCTTATGCAGATTTGCAAGCTGAACGAAGGTTCAGGCTTTGGTGGTTTGTGTTGCTTGAAATGCAGCAAATTCCACTCCAGCTTCTGCGCCGTAATGTTTGTCGCTGAATCGAGAAATGGAACAAGAAATAGGGTGGGGGGGCGGGGGGGGGACATGAAAAAAGAAAAAGAAGATAAACGTAGACATGCCGACTGTTAAGGGATGATGCTTTTATGGCACTAGAAATATCGGCCCACGTTTACGACAAACCGTATACGAAGCGCAACAGAAGTAATAACAGTAGTGGCACGTCGATCGCGAATGCATTGGTTTCGGAGCATTTCGCATTGCAATCCGGGCTCTAGACAACATGAAACATAATTGTCAGCATGGATGCTTCATCGAAAGTTTTTCGCTGAAACAGCTTTTGCTGTTTGTCTGTACTATGTTCCTAAGTGATAATCTTCCATCCATTCTTTACTGCTGCCTTCCTTTTGGTGTGTGAATTATGAAACACTTCAACCCTTTTTCATCATATTCCACCTGGCGAACGGAAATCCATACACGCTCGTAAATGCCACACGATGGTAAGTAAAATTAATAACAAAAACGAGAGAGAGAAATAAAGAGAGAGAGAGAGAGAGAGAGAGAGAGAAGAAAAAAGCATCACAACCATCCAATGAACGAATGTTGTGCTAAAGCGTCGTGCTATGAAACGTGGTTTGGAAAAGCTTTCGTTCGTGTGTACCGTCCAATCGATTTGGCTTCCAGTACGCAGCCGTTCGAGCCTTCGCTAAGCAAAAAAAAAGGAAGCCCGAATCATAACCAGAACGATGTACCAGGAAATGTTTGTTGTTCAGCTTTGTAGCTTCACGATCGACAACCGGCAGCCCTTTTCGCTGCCCCGGATGGGGAACGATCGAAAGTCAGCAGCAGTAGGGAAAAAAGTGAACGTTTTTGCTGAAGCAAAAAACGGTTCGAAAAAATTGGCCAAACCCCGAAACAAACGAAAGTTTATGCGGTACTGTCAAATAAATCTTGGAAATTTATTAGCCAAAGGCACCATTCTCCGGCCCTTGACTTTGGACACGCAGCTCGTTAGATTTGAGTGTGTACCGTGCCGTTTAGACGTGGGGTTTAGTGTGTATGTAGCTTTTTGCAGCTTTCGAAGGTGTGCAGCATTGATGCTGGCCTGTTCATTGACGGTAGATTGTGTTGTGCGTTCGTTTGGAGTTGGAGTTTTTCACTCTTTCAGCTAGGGGGTG
>STHB01032789.1:0-10265 GCA_018908115.1 Anopheles rivulorum
AACAATCGCTTGCGCAACCGCTTGAATGTGCATATCTTCCATCATCTCAAGCGCCATTCGGTCTAGAAGATGGAATGTTGTGAACGTACAGCGAAAGGACGTAACAAGCACGACGACGACGACGACGCCATTTCCGGACGTGATTGAATGAATGATGGAAAAGGCACGCGGCACCATAGGCGATCGCGGTGGTCCCGGTACGTCTACACGAACATTAACAAACATCGCTTTCCAGCAGCAGCAGCAGGATACGCATGCGGTGAGTGTGGTGAACGTGTTGGTACGTGAGCAATCAAACATGTTGGTTTTGGGTATGAGATTTTAATAATACTTCCCTCCCACCATAGTTTGTAGACCAAACCAAAAAAGGGAAACACGGAAGCGTATCAATGGGCATTGAAGAAAATTGGAAACCAACGCGTGTGAGGTGGTGTACACCAGCAAAGGAAGAAAGCAAAAAAAAAGCCTGGAATTTCGATAATGGGATTATTTCAGCTTCCCGCTTTCAATGGGAAAAAACTAACTACTGGGGAACTAGGTTTCTTCGTTCTTTGGCAACACCCGGGCAGTATGAAACCATATTAGCGTTCTTTGCTTTGCTCACAATTGGTAACAGGATACACGAAAACGATACCTTTACACACCGTCGTGTACGGGTATATTGTTCGGCCGACTGTTTTCCCTCTATTTGGTCGCGTAAGGCATTAAAAACGCATATCGCATTCCACACTCTTTCTGTGTACAACCCCCGCCGCCGGACAAATATTCCACATATTCCACCTTGACTATTGTCTCTCGCGTTCGATCGTGTTGGAGAGGTGAGTCGGCCACGGAAACAGGAAAAAGATGATTGCAAATGAGCTTAACTATCGTTGCTGGTAACCATCCATTCCGAAGTGTCTGGGGTTCATCTAGTTCTTGTGACCGGTACCGGTTGGTTGTGGAGGTTGCAAAGGACAACACAAGATGCCACCTTTCTTCACCTCACAACCATCCCCACCCGCCAAGGGGCTTCCAGACGACAACAAAGAAGGAAGCAGCAGGATGCGGACTCTCCATCCAATTTGGCTTTCGCACCGAACCATCGTTGCTAGCGTCGTTTTGCGCAAGGCACAACAGCGAACACAGTAATGATACCCATTTTAACGATAGCTGACAAGCAGGAACAAAATTATGAGGCCACTAATTAGGTCCACCAGAGCGCTACTTCTTGCGGTGGCATTTTTTTTTCCGTTTTCGGTGTGCTTACCGAACAAGGTGCATACAATCTAAAACCCCCGGAAATTGTGTTTGGCTGGAATGTTTGTTTTAAACAAGTTTGTTTGTTTTTTTTTAACCCACCCTCCCAAAACGAATTTGCTTTACCAGTGCGCAACCGGACCGGTAGTGAGCAGTCTTCTGGCTGGTGGAGAGTTTTAATGGCAAAACAGCGATGTAAAACGCCAATTTATGAAGTTTGTTTCAACACAACCGGACGTTTTATAGCATTTTGAAGGAGGTAGTTAACTTAAGGTTAGCACGAAAAGGAATTTGTTATCGTAAAAGAAACTGGAAATTCCTGTTGAAATTCTACCTCAGATTGTTTATCTTGAATAGGGCGCAAGCCAAAGCAATATTTTGCGCATTCTTCGTTTGAAATCAGAACGAAAATCGATGTTTTCGCACACCTGCAAATAAGCTTATCATACATGAAATACTCGTAACGTGACATATGGACAACGAACAGTCATCTCTCCCTGATAAGATCGTACGCCCGGGAAGAACGATGAAGAAAAGAAATTCGTAACTTCCCAAAGTTCCGAGCGGTAGCGAGTGAGTGAGAGATTTCACTTCACACAACTCTGCACTTTACTTTAACGGCCAAACGGTTGGTTGTTTGGAAAAGGATGATGCAAAATCGGATCGTACCAGAACAGTCGAGAGAAATGGATGGAAACAAAATGGAGAAATGGAATGAAAACATAACACACCGAACACCGAAGTAAATCATCTGACAGAGAAACAATAGCGTAAGGGAAAATGGCTGCTGCATGTGTGTGGTGACGACAGTGTTAAGAATGAAATTGCTTTTTTCGGTTTTATCGAGTACTTACCTCTTCCCTGAACCGCTTGACGATCTCTCCCTTTTTTCCGATAATGCTTCCGACTTCCTGTACAAGAAAAACAAAAAAAAAAGCAAAGAAAGAATGGAAAGTAAACATCAGTTTAGGGATAATATGAAATGACGCATGTACTCATTCTCTACAAGCTATATGAACAACAGCAATTACTTTTGAAACAATAGAAAGACAATGTTTAGAACAATTGCATATTTTATTGGACTACAAATTGCTTTTGTCACGACGTTGTGGCTCTTCTGCAGGGTCGTGAATTATGATCGAACACGGGACGTTCGGTGGCTCTCGATCACAGTGGGATTAACTGCAGTAAATCAACCCACCAGCCCAGTTTGGTAGGATATGGCGTGCGTGTGTGTGTGTGTGTTAACGGGCGGAACAACTTAATTACCCACATGTTGCATATGGCACCTTGTGCATGATTAATTATCCATATACGCTAGTGCAAACTTATGTGATTTTTAATACTCGTTTTTTTGGGATTGCGCTTATAACCATTTCCCCCACGGGACGGGATGGAAGGTGTGTATGGGCGTATTAATATGCTATTACGTACAGGTCAGAATGAGAAAGGTAGTACCATCATTTGTTACATTTTTCCCCCGTTCGTATATTCTTTACAGTATCAGTCACCCGAAAAATTCACCGCAAGATAATAAATCAGGAAGTAATTAACATTTAATTCGATATACTTACTATGTGTGCATATGCTGCACATAAAATTATTAATGATGTCCATTTGCAAACGGTTGTTCGTTCGTTCGTTGATTTTCGGTGTAATTGAATTCTACCACAAGCGGACAGTGTTGCTCACAATGAGGCAACAACGGCACAAAATGAGCAAATGTATTTTGTCCATTTTAATAATAAGATTTATTTTGCGGTGTTCGCTTTAACAAGCGAATTATAAATAAGCTTCTCAGTGGGTTAAAATACACGAACACGTTAAGCGATCCGATGATCGCGTGTCCCGTTGCTAGGTTCACAGCAAAAATTAAGTTCGTGAATCGAATCTCATCAACATCGCGCGTTCATCCATGTTGAAGGATTTAAGTATCTGGTCAAATGGTCAAGTAAGCCATTAAAATGGTCGTAAAACCAAGAGCAATGGAAGAACATTAAAAGATACATTGAAGAGTGTTTTACGCGGTATAAAATAGAATTCTGAGCAATTCTAGAACGCTCGATAGCGAAATTACTTGCTGTAATTGTAATTCAATCATTAACAGTAATTGTTTCTCGTAATGTTTTAGTGTTCCGCATACTGATTAAGTATAGAGTAATGAATTAAATCGCATTAGGTGAGAAGGTGAGTTAATTTAAATTCTCATGAAGAGCTTTAACTCATGAGTTCTCATGAGTGACTTCATGAGTGACTTTATACTCAGTGCAGAGAATTTAATCAAAAATCAACTTTCCAAGAGATGCAAAATTCACGTAAGCTTTGGCCTGAAGAAAGCGAAAACATTTGATGTATCTAAATGCGTTCAAAATTTTCGCAATACTTAATTACGAACAAACCTATGTAGAAAGTAGCACGATATCAACATCAAGACGCATCTTCAAGTCTGGGAACAAACTATTGCACCAGCAACCAAGTAGCAGCAAACACACCCGCGGGTCCGTCCTTCTATCATTAATTCTAACCAACAGCAAGTTAAAAATGGATCAGCAGCTGTCGGGTGTATTCGGTCCGGTACACTTATTTTAATTGCATACACATATGCAATTGTTTTCATAGTTCCGCATGTAATACAACGTGGCTCAGGCGAACGATGCACGGGACAAATGCAGTCGTCTTCTAGTGCACTTTCACACTTCGGTAGTGTGTTTGGTACAGGGAGAGAAAAATAGAATCTGAAGCTTGCAAAGGAACTACTTCCTAGTAGAACAAAAGGCGGGGTTTAATCTGTAACCACAACCTAAAGCAGCATTTATTTCGCATCCCGCAAACGAACCGTGACACTAGCATGACTGACTACACCTTTTGCAAAGGTGCTCTTATACTTTGTCTCGGTACAAAGTGAGCTATTGGCTAAGGGGTCGAAAATAGCATCGTGTTATACGAAGAAGTGGTATGATTTGGCGCACAGTTCTGCTAGAGGTGTGTCAGGGATTTAGTTTTTTGTTCAAATCTTGTTTGGTTAATTGCTTAAGTATAGAAAGCATTCAACATTATTAAGCGTATATCGACCATTAGAATATATTTCATTTGAAAAGTTAATGGCAATTTAAAACAGTACGCAAATAGAGTTTTTCTGCAGCTTATGAATTTAAATTTGACAGTTACGGATTAAATCACACCGGAAATAGAAATTTTCCCCACATCGAAAGGAAATCGATTATCAAAAAACCAAAAACGATAAAAAAACGCAACCAACCGACATTTTAAATGCACTTAATTTGTTGTTAGCCTCATCCGATTTAAATTAACCAGAAAATACGTGCCCTTGGTGTTTCCTGCTTGGCACTCTTACTCCAGCATCCCACGGAACTATTAATATAAAGCGTCTACACTCAGATTAATACAGAGGGGGGGAAAAACAACACCACCAAAAAAGCATCTGCCCCGATGCGATGTAACTTTTTGCTTGACACACAATCATTTTCCTTAAATCGGCAGAATAAAGAAGAGAGTGAGAAAGAGAGCACGAAACAAAAAAAGCGCTCAGCTCAAGTGAAACTTTCTAACGCTGAAATGCCGAAAGCAAGACAAGGGTCGGTATAGGTTCAGCTTTTATCTCCGGTTATTTAATTTTCAGTTATGCAAATGCTCATGTTTATTTAATGTTTTCCCTTTTATCCAAGCGTATCCGCTTTTTTTTTTTTTGGGCAAGTCCATTCCCCCACCTCTTCCCTCATATTTCGGTGCCTCATCTCCCGCCTCCCCCTTAAGGGAGGATCAAAATTTCAGGTACTTTCGGCCTGCCCAGCATCCAATCACCGCACCGTGAACTACACTCGTTTACGTCGCGAAATGGTGAACCGAACACAACCGTTTTCCGTTTCCGGATTTCCGACGGCGAATATCAAGACAGTGTTGTTGCTGGCGCCTCCGACGCAAAAGGGGAAACACACGGAAGCATGGTTGGGAATGGAACATTTTTTGTTTCGCTCCAAGCTCCGGGAGTGGCGTAACTGAAGAATGAACGTGGAAACAACAACAAAAAATGTCCACAGGAATTGGCCATTTTCCGTTGTAAATTTTGTTTTCTCTCGTTACTTTCAGGTCGTTTAACGGAGTTTTGAAGTTCTATCCATATATTTGCCCCCTTGGTTCGTTTTATTCCTATTCTATCTGTTTATGGGGCATGTAAAAACCAACGAAGTGACGTAAACACAGTTAATGTTTAGTTGTTTTTTTTTTTATGAAGGACAAAATGCCCATAAACGCTTCCTTTTCAGTGTGTAACAGTGGATTACAAAAGTTCTCCGAACAAAGGTCACTCTTTCGTTGTCGAATATCTTACACACACCAGCAGGGGCGCGACATGGGAAAATTTGTGGATAAATTGTTGTTCAATATCCGATTTATTATTTTTTACATTTAATCTTGTTTTTTTTTTAATTCTCTTCTGCAAACTTCAATTACAAATGGCATTACATAAATTAACCTTAATAACAACTTACATCTGCAAAACCTGAAAGGAACATGTTTTACCCACAGCAGTACGACGGGGTCCCCGTTACTAATTATTAGTTCATTTTTTTATCTCATCTCTTACGCATCGGATAAAGAAAAGCAAAAACAACCGAATAACCCGCCGGCACTAACCAAAAATGGTTTAGGAATGAATTAATCAGGAAAACCCTTTTTCCCGCGATTAATTTTCCGAACCGGAATAACTTCATTCGGTCCCCTCGGGGGAGGAACCTGACTGGGTGGGCATCGTTCACCCCCAACAACAATACACCTAAACTTTGGTAATAAATTTAAAAAAGTATGTAAACACACACACACACCCATACCAAATTGCCACAAAAACCTTCGACGGAGAAAGAGTGCGTAACGCACCGTAACCGCCGTGACGTGCCTCTTTACAGCTTCCTCTGCTGCTAGTCCGCCCTTTTGTGAGGCAGTGCAGACACATCGTGCTGCACCATCACACTACTGGGCTCATTAAGCGACAAAACAGCCGGGCCACACCACCAAAACGGTGCGTTCAAATGGTGCCCATTTTTTGTTGTTGCTGTGAGGTTTTGTGCAAGCAAAAAAGCGCAAAAAATGAATGAATACTTTATGCGTCTTCAGGTTGGTTAAAATTTATTTCAATTTTCACGCAACGCCGCATTCGCGCAGCGCCGTCATAATCTCGGGAGGTTCGGAGCTACGGACGAGCGTTGGTGCCGTGACCAGGATCCGACGACACGATCGAGTTTGGCAAGCGCGCAGGGCAAAGAAACGGGCCTGTTTCCGGTATTCGTCCACCAAACACAGGACCAGCAAGCAGGGGCTGCCATCCATTTCAGCGAAAGCTTTCGCGGTCGTTTGGTTTTTATTATTTTGCGGAGGGGTTTAATTTTTGTTTTTCTTTTTCTGGCACAAATCTAACACTCGCGCGTCTGTTTCGCGGAAGGTAGCAGCAGTTAGGGACCGTTAACCTTAACCCCGGACACGCGTAAACGAAAGCAAAGGCTTGTGTGCACAAACCAGCAACAGCAACAACAGCTTGCTGATACGATGGCGGTGTATATCCTTGCCGTCCTATACACGCTCGCCTGTTGGACACACGATCCCCATAAATATTCACTCCGGTAATAAGCCAAACAATTTAGTATGAATTATGGCTCTCCTGTTTCTCAAACCTTCAGGCCTTTAGCGGGCTGGGCCGGGCTGGCTGGGTCTGGTAATGGGAAAAAATTGTGTTCTGTGTCACTCCGCAGACTCCACGAAACTTCCGCTTTTAGAAGGCACGCGCGCGCGCGCCTACAAAACACACTGGCGGTGAGTGTCCTTTGGCCACGGGGAAAAAAAAGGTGATTTAGCAAGAGGCGTATACGCCCGCCGCAGGCCTGCCACTAAACCCGGTGCTTTCCCTTTTTCGATGATTTTGTCGACACATGCACCTTCGGTGTACTGGTTTGTGGTTGTGCCATGTTGTTCTGGGCGACGACCATAATCCCTGCGGACCGCAGAGTTTTTGTTTTTCTATGTGTTCCACCCCATCACTCCGGCATCTTTCTTCACGTTCGTACCCCGCGAACGGTCCGTCAGATTTCGGTTAGCCCGGAAGTTTGCCAACCAGGACACCGACGGCACGTGACGCCGCGTGCTGTTGTTGTCCAACGACGCGATATAGATACGGTGGGCGATTTTTATCGGAGTGAAACATAAACTCTAGCGAATCAAAGGGGGTCCCCGCCCGCCTTGCCTGCACTGGTAGCTGCCACCCATGCTAAGTGGGACGATTTTAAACCTCCACCCCGTAACCCACCTTCCCATAGACGTCGCGCCATATTGCTCGCTCTAAACGAGAACAGAACTCATCCATCCGCAAGGGAGACAGGTAAGTGAGTTATAGCCATAAAATGTTAGCACCGAAGAGGACCGATGACTGGCGATTTTTCTCCCATGTCAAACATGCCCTCGAAATTAATTTGCTTTCATATGCTTTGACCGGTACAGATCGTACCCCGTGTGTCCAGAAGGAGGAAGAGACGGTTTCTTCCATATTGACCTGCTTTTCACATTCGTACAGCCGTCATCCTACTGGTTTTCCTCTCTGAACCACGTCATTAATGTTGTTTTTCAAACATGCGCTATCCATTTCCCAACACGGTCATCAGCCACGGAGATTACAGCAGCAGCAGCATCTTTCGGTACTCATGTCCAGTAGTGCCAACCAATGGAGCACCAGTGCTAATTTGTAACCGGTTTAGCGGTTTGAACGAGATTCGTGACTTAGAACGGTATCGGAAAGAAAATGATTACAGTGCACCCAACAACCAACCAGTAGCGGAATCCCGAGGTAAAAGGGACGCGCCTCGGCATCATTTACAGTTTTCCACAGCATTCTTATTATATCGACAAGTTTCCCACTCTTCCCTCCCCTCCCCTTTCTCCCTTCTCCTTCCCTGCCCAACCGTGGAAAAATACCTTCGGTTCAATTAAAATGCGCATCTTTCTCTTGCACTCGCGGTGTTAAAGAGGAAGCAAAGCAAAATCAAATCCCATTTGTCGTATTTTACACGGAATCGGAGAAAAATGATGCCACCTTAAAATGGTGTTTCTTTACGGGTTTTATCAACCCGGGATAAAGTCGGCCACGTATGAACGGTTCGCCAAGAAAGGAAAGGTGTGATCGTGCGCTCTTGCATTGCACGACAGATGGTGTGTTGTCGGGGACGGGGTGGAAAAAAAAACCGGGGAAGCGTTGAACATACACCCCGACGACATGCAACATATTATTGAGACCACCTGATCAGCTACTATTCCATCAGCAAATTCGATCGCGTGAGAAAATAAATTGTATTAGTTTGCGAATGAAAAATGAGTTAATCGAATCGTTAAAAGAGATATTTGATGGTAAATATTGAGCCATGTCAGGCGGAGCGTCAATGTATATAAATTATTGTGTTACGAGCGCCTAAGGAATTACATTAAAACTTGATCGTTAACACTGCTTATTACAAAGTTGTACAGGTATATCCATAATATTCTATATTGAAATTATAAAAACTTTAAGCTCGTTGAGTTATTGATAGAACTGTTTTATTTAAAATTCCCGAACATTTCCAATGTAAGCACAAAGGAATGAAAGGAAATTCAATTTAGGCCCTCATTATTGAAACAAAGGAAAATAGACACCATCTGTTAATCTAACTATTCGAGTAGTTTTATCCATCTGGCTGTGACATCCGCTCCTGAGTTGTAGAGACAGTCGTTAGTGTTTTTAGGCCTGAGGATGATGATGATGAAGGCGTAATGATTTTTAGGCCTTGAAACTGGATTCTAAAATATTATTTAATGTCACGCAATGAATGGATTTTTCTTAATGTTACGTGTAATTTGATGTAATTTAAAATTTCCAAAAATTTACATTCTCACTAAAACATTTATAAATGGTAAACTTAATTAAATTGGCATATTCTAAATCAGTAACTGATGATTGATTTATTATTTAGTCTATAATTTACGATTTTTCATCCATTGGCTTTTTAATCGAAATTGACGATATTCGATCATATGATACAATACGTCCAGACGAAGGACCTAGCATTTCAGGGGTTTTAGTTTAATTTAACAATGGTTATATTAATTATAAGAAGTTACTTTTGTTTTGTAATACTAGAAGTAAGATTGCTAGGCTATTCGAATTAAAATTCGGAAGCTAGTTGACTTATTGACCTATTAGGCTATTTGATTAAGTACAACGCTTAACGTCAAGCGTTCTAATATATGTTTTTAGCAGTGTGATACCATTTCCGGTGCATTCACTAATTTTAATTCTTTGTTAAAAAGTTCCATTTTAGTTATAAAACATTTCGATACATTGAACCAACATTGTATATTTTGTAATTCGATGACGAAGACGATATACATATATTAATCTTACCAAGGAAGTGTGTTTTCGTTATATTTTCCATTTTCTTCATTACCTGTAATCAAACAGAGACGGAGAGAGAAGAAACCAAACGTTAATATTTATATGCACTTAAATCCAGCTATCATCGAATGAATGACAGGCGAGAGATGTGTGATCGGATTTCGGCCCAGCAATATCCCACCCAGATCTACTTCAGCAGGTGCACATTACGGAAAGTGAAATTTTATCACACAAGAGATGATCTATGGTTCTCCTTCAATAACAGACGGGACTGCAGAGTGGGGCTGTACGAACCCTACAGGCACCTTACCTTCGGAGTAAGATGGAAGTCCCGGTTTTATCATGATGAACGAAATACCTATGCGCATATTCGTCGATGGAGTAATAAATGGTATGGGGATGTTACAATTTTATTGCTAAATTCTGTCAGCCCAACCTCACCGACCAACCTCACCGAAACGGTCGATGCGTGTTGTGGAGGTGCGCGCACGGTTTTGGGGGATAAATTTAGAATAGCGTCGTCGTCTGGCCGTTCACGGTTTGCACTTCTCTCTTCACGCCCGGCGGCAGAGTACGGACGGCTTTCTCGCTTAAACTCCAA
>STHB01032790.1:0-10264 GCA_018908115.1 Anopheles rivulorum
AATACACGAATAAAGATTTAATTAAATTGTAATAAATAGAAAAATAAAAACTCCTTTTTTAACCATGAAATAACAAATAGTTTTGAACTAAATTTATAATTTGTAATCAATAATTGTGTTTTAAAACAGAGTGCGATTGGACCATGGCTGTACAATTAATTGGTAGGTGTATGAAACCATGAAGGCACGTGTGGTCAACCTTGTTAAATCATAATAATTTGCTACTGGAGTAATTCAAAGTAATGGCTGAAACGTAAATCTATGCTCAATTGTGACCCACTATGCTAATGCTTATTTTAGTACGATCAATGTACCATTCCAGTGTCATTAGGCTATTTTTAGAGCACAAATTTCGAAAGATGCAAATGCTGTCCCAAAGGGCATTTAATTCCATTTGAAGAAAAGAAAATGCGAACAAAATAAGTGTCGAATAAATTTAAGCATCTCATTTTACATTCGTATATTAAACCACCATTATCGTACAGTGATGGTCATCTTTTTTTTACCCACCCACCCCCACCCACGCACACACACACACACACACACTTCACCTGCTTGAAAAAATTTATTCCATTAATTCGCCATTACAACGATCGTGCGGAACGCGTGCGATCGATTACATGAAATCATCTCGCTGTCTGGCAAATGGCAGCAGAAAGGAACAGGAAATCAGTAAAGTATCGTTGGAAGGGTAGAAATGTGTAAAATAAAATCTTTTAATGCTTTACACTTTAAGCTGCAAGCCATTTTGATAAGCTTCTTAAGCCTTGATGAGTTGCGATGAGATGAGTGGAAATTAATCTTGATTTTTTGTTCTATTCTTTAGATTGATTTCATGTACGGCGGAGAGGTCCCTTGTATTAAGGGGCACGTTTTTTCCATTTTTTCCACAAACAATGCAATACGATATTTTCTGCCATCGAACCGCATCCGTTCATCAAGTTCATCTGGCTCAACACGCCGCATTTAATCTTCCGCGTGCAGGACGGATCAATGTAACGCACAGTTGCGAATCATGTACGCTCAAGAAGGTCTTGCTTAATCGTACCATCCGTATGCCGGTGGTCGGGGGAAAGTCGTCGTTTCTTGCTTTTTTTTTTTGTTTTCTTTCCTATGTTGCAAATCGCGAAAAGCTACAACACGTTCGAGGTTCGCTAAAAAGAGGCGCGGGCGAGACGATCTCGGTCCCAATGTGTTGCCCCAGGTACATGTGCCTTTTATTTATATATATGTGTATGTATGTATGTGTGTGTGTGTGTGCATGCGTTTTGTGGCCGCACGCTCGCGCTGATCTATAATTTGTGCCCATTTATATGGAAATTTTATTTCCATTGCGCGCTTACAAAGTTGGAAATCCAGTTTAACTCGTCCACCGGCTCAGGCTTCCTTTCGGTCGATTTTAAAACCTGGTGTGCCCTTTTTTATGCTCTGGCCCCTGTCCGCCCGCTTCTTCCTTTTTTCACTTCCAATGCTCAATAATCCAGCTCATACGGCACCGCTACGGACGACCGTTGCGATGATGCGATGCACAACCACACGACAGACATCGATCGATTTTTCATGTTTCGGTCAAATTCACTTCACCAATCGGCTGGTGCAAATTGTATGACAGCTGGCGATGGTGACCGGTAATGCATTACATTTTATTATTCACGGCACCGAGCGCCGTGCATTGATAGCCGCACGGATAAGGCACCGGATCGGATCGACACGCAACAGCCTGCGATGGAGACGCATGGTGGCTTATGGAATTGGTGCGCAGTTTCATCGCTCCCGGTAGTAGCTGGAGAATGGATAAGAGAAAACAACAGGAGGGGGAGGGGGAAAACAACCACAACACAGGGGAGAGAAGGCAAAAAGAAATAACAACAAGGAAAAACACTATATTTACGCAGAACGCACCATCACCATCCATCGGACCTGGGCGACCCCATCTGGAAGGAACGGAACCGAATGCTTTGCCAACGCAAATGTTACCTACCCGGTTTCCCCATTTTCCCTTTTAAAACCCCCAAATGGCCGTCCCCTTATCACCCTCCATACCGCCCGGAGGGAGACCGTGTTTCAATTCCGTAATAGCGTATTAATTATTATACTTACGCGCAAGCTTAAAAGATTATTAAGAACCCGCCCGGTCAAGGTAGGTGCGTGAGCAGTGGGAATTGAATTAAATTTGCTTATCGTCAGCTCGCGCAATGCAGTGCTGGGTGTGTGTGTGTGTGTCTGTGTGTGTGTGAAAGCGTACTTATCTTTGGTGTGCACACGTTTCCGTTGCCTTAAAGCAGCACGATGGCAGCAACTTTCAGCAAAATCCATTCTTCACGCTTGCGAAGATGGATAAGCTCCATTTATTTGTTGCGCAAATGGTAAATATAAAACCGCCGGCACATTTTGCTGCAACGCCGACGGCGCGTACACTGGGGCGAATGATTACTCGCGTTACCATTAATAACATATTTATATGCCGCAGACCGCACCAATTGGCAATTGGTGGAAGAACCTAGGGGTTTGGTATTTTTTGAAAAAAAAAGAGGCGTAAACATTCCGATACCGTTGCTGACTTTTACATGCCCTTTTGTGCGGAGTTAAATATTAATGGTGTTGGTTTTTTCGTTGCAGAACTCCCTTTTTGCGGTTTTTTGGTGCAATTCCTTGGTGTAATGAAATACGACTCTATTGCAATATTAAGGCTTTTGTTCTTCGACGGTTCTGCTGTTCTGGCTGTAATCATATATTGTGTAAACATTATCGTCCTTTAATCAACAAATGTATCAGAAATACTTTATTAAAGAAGATTAATAACTTAACAAGGTTTTTATATGGTTCAAGTTACAACAAATGTATATAAAAGTCGATTTTGTTTATTGATCTTATTATGCATTTATATCAAATAATATTTATATTGATGGTAAAGATATATCTAAAAAATATTATCTAAGAAATATAAAATAAAAGTTGCAAATAAAAATACTTTTTATTGTTTTCAATGTGAAACGGAAGAAGAAAAAAACATTCCCCAACCTACGACGACGACATCGCTGCCGAACGGTACAGTAATCACCGCTGTCTGCGCTGCTGAAATGACGAAGGTCGCTTCCATCCCGCTTCGCATGATCGACATTAATCGACTGATGTAATTAGGCTCGTAGCAGCGCCACGCTTTTCCAGCAAACAAAACAAAAACCCCCAAAAAAAACAACAACAAAAGAACTGATGAATGAAAGCCAAATGTCGACCGAAGCGTAGTGTAGTTTCGTCCGTGTCTGGTCCGTTCGGAAGGATGGGTACACATTTTTTCCGATTAGCTTAAACGAAACGCTAACAGAAAGGTAATATCCATTCGCAAGGCGCAAACATGACCACGTTCACCAAAACATGGGACCCGCGCTTGTTCGAACTTGATTAGAAACGGAGTTCGCAATTAATTTAAATTCATACACACCGTGCTGGAGAAACAACAAGCGTTTAATGTAGTTCTGCAGCAATGTTTTATGTTTCAAGACGCTTCGCGCTAATGTACGCCACTGATTTGCTTTCAATTTCGCATTCAAAATGGCGCACGGGAAGATAGAAACCGTGTACGGCGCAGGCACCGCAAAACACCATCGTAAAATGGGGAAGTTAAACACTTATTCGCAACCATCTTATGTACCTTGTGGAGTCCGAGCAATGGGTACCGAGGGTCTGAAAGGAATAGACGATGGAGAAGCAAGCCTGTATAGTGTGAAGCATGTTTTAAACATGTTACATTCATGCGTTTTTTCATATCTTCCACTTTGTGGTAGCTCTTTTCCTTAGTATATTTCCTTACAAAGAGGTACAATAATCCGCTTTTCAGTGCACACTCTCCTTGCAAAAAGGCCAGCATGTCCTTTCAAGCAATGCTGCAAGGTAATGTCCCAACATGAATAAACATGAGCGCGATTGCTGCTTCGACCGACAGGAGCAACAAGAGCGAAACGAGCAGCGAAACTACTTCGGCCATCTTTTACCATCAGCCCCCGAACCAAACCAAGCGTCAGCGCCCCGGTGGCGTCACACACAACTGCAACTGCTGCGACCTGATTCGACCCATTCCAGAGTGCTGCTGGAGTTGGCTTTAACAATTTCCCATTTTCCACCACGCTCGAAAGCGAACCGAATCTCGCTGACTCATACAGCCAGCCGCGGGAGCCTTTGCCGTGCGGGAAAACTGCTGATACAATCGGCTCACGAAACGCCACACCTAGCGAGGGAAAAGCTTTCTCCGACTGCTCTGGCAGTCAGCTCCAGGCGCTCCAGGAGGGGTGGGGAGTCCTTTTTGGGTGAATCAAAGGGTGATCAAGCGCAAAAAGGTGACCCTTTGCTGGAGGGCGTGTCAGTTGAGGGAGCGTCGTCCTGGCAGTTTTTGTTGTTGTTGTTGTTTCTCTCCCGACGAACGAATGAAACCTCAAAATGGGACATTTGCACGTTAAAGCCGCGGCAATGGAAGGCTTTAATTTGGGAAATGGATTTTCGGCCGTATGTAAACAACGCTAGTGAGGTGCAAAAGGGCAATAAAGTCGTTCAACAATCGTATGGGTGTTATTTCGTATGGAAAAGAAACATATTTATTAGGTTTTTATTTTATTTGGACATGAACAAACTTTTATTGTTCTAAATGTCTGGTAGTGTTGGTAAAGTTAAAAAGGCAAATAACTTATAAAACATTTAAAAAAAATCAGATATTAAGTTAACCCAAGGACTCCCAGGATGTTTGTGATGTCTCTTGTTATCACCTTAATAAGCAGCATCATACAGCTGGAAGTTCTCTCTTCTGATAAAATATGCTAAGGTAAAGCATTTTTATTTATCAAAAATCATGTTCAAGATAATCCCTTAACTCATTAGATTAATGTTATTGAAAGTTGTTGCCATTATAGAATTTATTTAAAGAAAATTTAAATAAAAAATAACATAAATATTTCATAAACAATTATGCTCAACATTTGCATCACAATTTCACTTCTTTCAGGCAAAAGGACTGATGGTTCTGGTGTATAACAAAATATCGTAAACACGTAAGGAGTACATAGAAAAATACCTTTAAGAATGTAAAACAAATATCCCGGAGGATTAATTTCATGAAGCGATCATCCTGCTCGACCTTCAGGGGTTCAATTAGATTGATTCAAGATTGAATCCAGACTAGATTACAATTTACATCCGTCCATTTTTCCCTTTCCAACCTTTTTAAACGATTTAATTTTACACACCAACACCATTCACCAACTCGCACACACTTTAATGCGGTCCCTTTTGGTTGTGAAGTGCTCCTGAACTCGCCAGTGAACATCCTGTTCACTGTGACTCTTGCTCAGCTCACCACCTGTGACGTATTTGTTTTGACCACTGGGTCCCCGGTCCCAGGCACGTCGCTAATTATGGGCCAATTAAAACGCAAGTCTACCACAACGCCACCTCCGGTTCCGCCGGTTCCGCCAGTCCCACCGTCGGGTGCAAGTTTCCGGTTTGCAGGCGAGTTGAAAAAACATTGTCGCAAAAGCATTGGATTGCAATTACACGCCTGTTCTGTGGTCGAAATATGAATAATCACCCCCTGGTTCCAGGTGCCCGTGGGGCATTCCCGCCTTGGGTCGAACCACGGGGATAAGGGTGGCAAAAACAAAATCCCAGAAAAACTGGGCAAACTCTTTCGACTAATGGCCCCAAAGGTGGAATGATCCATTTCAAACGATTCAGCTTCATCAATCATTTCCCGTGGCACCCCGATGGTCGATGATGGCCGGCCGGCAAAACGCGCGATAAAGCTTTCCGGAGCTTTTGCTCTTTTCTTCCTGTCTGCACACCAATCCTTTTTTGTCTGCAACCCAGGAAACACTTTCCCAACACCTTGCTTTCTATTCCTTGACAAAATCGTCGCTGCTGTGAAAGAATGTTTGGTTACTTGGTGATAATAAATAAGGGAACAATTCTTCTGCTGACACGCTCGCCCCCAACGTATTTGTCATGTTTTTTTCTTTATTCCGAACTGAAAGAACATACAGACAACTTTTACCATCAAAATTGAAAGCACCAAGCGCCAGGGATACGGATCAACACAACAAATTCAACCAAACCCAAATAAACCCAAACAACCAAATAAAAAGAACGCCGAGAGAAGAGAAAAACGGCATCAAACGCAAAAGCGTCATCTCAAAACATGACATCCAAATTACAGTCCAACCACCGGGCACCAGGTTCCGGCACCGTGTGCTGTTTCATTTCGCCCGCTCGTAACGCACAAGGCGCAAGGAACCCACTCCGACTGAATGGGTCGACGATCGAATGGGTCATTCATAAAAATTAGAATGATTCCAACAGTGGTCGTGGCCGGCGGACCCGATTGCCTTCGGTGTGTCTTTTTTTGGTTTTGTTTTTCACCCTGAATGGCCTTTCACGGTGGTATCACACCAACACCCTATAGCCGAACCGATTTCGATCCATTAATGAAACTCTGGCCACAAACATTCCCGTGCTGTTTACGTGTCGGGAACGGCGAGTAGTGAGCGTGAGCGTAGACCAGTGTCCAACCTTTCCCGTGCTTCTTCGCACGAGTGAGCCAGACCACCGTCCATCATCATTAGGTGACGGTTACGTTCGCGGCATCGGAACGGGTCGTTTTGTGTCTTGTTTTCGCCTCCTGGACGGTACACACACACACACAGGTGAACAGGGGAAAACAAAATGCGGAAATGCGGCACCGCACGGTAAAACCTCAAAGACACAACCCAACAGATCCATCATACACGCCTGCTGCTCACCTGCCTGCTCGGGCATGGGTAGGATATCGAATGGGCTTCCCAAGAAAATGGGAAGCAAAAAAAAAAACAAAAGCAAACCCACGAAAACGAAGGTTCGACCAAACGGTTCGGAGGCTAGTTTCGAAGGAGGCGAAACACCTCGTGCACCTCGTGGTAAGTGAGACCGGGCGTAATGGGTCGAGTAATTTGTTGGCCGGATGAGGGTATCGCCGGACGGCCGACGAGTCCAAAAGTGGGAATGACCCGGCACACCGTCAATGGCTGGCTGCTAACGGGCCCGTCCCGTTCGTCCTGATGGCTCTAGTGCTCGGGCACGGTGGAAAAACCTTCCTTTTTTTTATTCTCCCCGATACTGCTGGCCCAACTGGCCAAAGTGCGTTCCATTAAGGATGCGATGCAGCAGGTTGGATGCACCGCTTTGATAGGACCCAACCATGATCAACTCATAAGCTGAATAATAAAAAATAAAAACACACGAGAAGGTGAAGGTCAGCCACCGAAAAGCAAGGAAAGGCGGCGAGGTACGTGTGTGCGGGGCCAAAAATGCATGTGACGCCAAACATCTTGAGACTTGAGCGCGGAGACATAAGCATAATAACAGCAAGAAGAGCAGCAGCAGCAGCAACAAACATGATCGAAACAATCATCGCAACATGGCGAAATAAAACAGATAATACGCTTAATGATGCCTAATCACACGGTACGGAAGTTTTCGGTGGTTGGACGACTGATCCTGTCTAGGTTGGCGTTCGCGTTGCCGATCATTTCGGGATTCGGAAATGGTGGAAAAGAAGCGATGGGGTAGGAAGAAAAGCAAAAAACATCACGGAATGAGACGTTAGATGCATCTTCTGCAGCCCGAACACCACCTTGTGTCTACCCTGCACCGGGATCGATCGTTTTAATTGCCAATCATAATCGTGATGGGTCGGAAAAGTTGGGACAAGAATTCGAACGAAGATTGACACTTTTTCGTTGTTCTGGTTTTTATGTTCTCCCACTCTTAGATTGCTGCTGTCTGTGCTTTTGTGCTCGGCACTTGCATGGACTGTTGCGTTTCTCCCAAAATCAAACAGCCAAACGGTGGCATTTTAAATACCGAACCGGAGGTTTTTAATTTGTCCTCTTCGTTCGGTTTAATGATAGGGTAATTAGGACGATTAGCCCGGTGGAAGTTTGACGCTAAGAAAAATACACGAAAGCTAAACAGTTTCGATTGGTTTTGTTTTTCTTCTCCCGGACATAGAAAATAATAATTGTTTGATTTTGATTCGTTTCGTGCGCAACAAATATGATTGCTTTTGAGCTCATTTAGTTTCGCTACTGCTCACTAGAGGGCGCTGTACGGATGGAAAGGATTCGGAGGATTTTACCAAAACAAATGATTCTATTCCTTTCAATTGAATGGTTAAAAATGTTGCAAATTTAAGTTAATCGGTATTATTTATAACTTTACTTAATTAACTTCACTTTATTGAAAATTTGATACCCAAACGGTTGCTTGGAATAAAAGCAATATTGACTCTTCATTTTCAGTAATATTGACCACTTGACTTGCCTTTACTACGTTGTAGCTAACACATCCTGCAAATTGTCCAGCTAGTTCCAGCCATATCGCATCCCGTCCGCTTGTGGAAACAAAAAATCCTTTCCCAGCGACAGCCTAATCCCACAAACAAGCTTAAAATGCCCTTTTCACCAGTCGACCGGGTCGAGCTGGCCCTTGAATGGCTTATTGTCAAGCAGGGCGCTATAAAAACAAACAAACCCGACGAATGGGAGTACAAGGCAAGGGGTACGCCATACCTTCGATTAGCTGCTGTCTCTGCTGTTGAAAAACAGGAAACAGTAGCAAACAGCACCGTTTCGGCTGAAGTGGGTGCCAATGTTCATGGTTGACGAGCGCCTGTGAAACTCAACGAGCAGTCAAAAAGCAGGCTGCAATACAAGCAAAAAGGCACACACACACACGCAAGGGGACATGTGTATGGCGTATTATAATCTTTTCATCTTTTTTTCCAGCGAGCCTCGAAAAACACTCTAATCCGCCCATTCATCGAGCCCGCCGGTCGGTTTCGGTGGTGTACGCTGGAATGGAAGCGTATTATACGCACCAATTGCCACCGCAATCCCTGGACGGATGCAGCCCAAAAACGGACGGTTGGTCCGGAAGTAAGGGGCCACTGGCAGCAGCAGTACCATAACAAAACATGATGGTGCGCCTTTGGAGTAGGTTTTAGAAAAATAGACCAAAACCAAATAAGCAGAATAAAAAGGTTCTTTCCGGAGGGGACCCCATGGACACACCGCTGAATGTCGCACACCCTGTGCGGAAAAAGGGCTCTGCGACCCTGCTGCTAGGCTGGAAGAATGGGTACCGCGCGAAAGGCGTTATGGTTCAGCAGCAGCTATTTATCGATGATGATGATGCCCTTACAAAGGCGCGCATCATCAGTGCGTGAACGCACAGAGACCAGACTATTGACGTCTCTACTGACGGAGACTATCAATTGAAGAGCACTGGACGCCTGGACGCCCGTGTATCGTTCGCCCTATTTCCATGTGAATGTACCACGTTTTATCTCAGCATCCATGTTTCCATGGTAACGGATCAAAATGTGTGCGCTGTCCAACACAGCATCACACCAAACAACAACACGCACACAGAGAGAAGTTTTGCGAGCGCCTGCTGCGATCCCAGCATAATGTGTTTCCGAAACCATAATCCACGCGGGTGGTTTGTTGTGTGGAAAATGGCATTTGTGTTTACCTTTTATGTTGTCTAGACCGGGTTGCCCGACGAACTCGTAAATTCGAAACACACACTGCATCCATCCATCCATCGAAACATTCTCACATGCTGAGCGGGCCAGTTGCTGCAGTGACAATATCGGCACAATTCACACGGGCTTTGCTGGGCAGCAGCGAAACTGTCACAACCTTGAGACGGACAGCACCGAATCAATGCACCCACAAAAACGTTGCAAGCACACAAACAACATTATGAGAGACGCACACGTACGACTGTCATGACCATCCTGGTCACGGCACCGCGGATGACGAAGCAGCCAGCAGCAGAATGGTGTTTGGCCCAAGCGAGAGATGGCACTGCCGTTGCAAACCAGCAGCTTCAGGAGCAGGTTCGTGCTGTGATTAAGAGCATCAAGTGATTCCGATGCGTGATTGAATCCAATTGAGCTTAATTCATTCTTCCTCCTTTGTGGCGCGCTTCGGTAGCCGTGCATCAAAACATTCGACCGATGTCTTCTCGCTGCGTCTTCTGCCGATGCGTGACGCGTTTTGGCGTTGTTGGAGATTAGTTTTGCGTATGCACATGCCGCGTCACATGTTCTTCTGATCGTTCGCTTACACCACACACGCAAAAACCACCTTAAAATGAGTTCATTTAAAAAGACATTGCGATTGTTGCGCTTCGTCCTCTCATTATGCTTCCGCGTAGGATCCGTAAGGTAACAATCATC
>STHB01032791.1:0-10261 GCA_018908115.1 Anopheles rivulorum
TTTTAATATAAAATATATGTTTAGAAAAAATAATATGTTTATTAAAATAATAACAGATGTAACCAAACACATATCCAGGTGTTCAAGATTTTTGTAGCAAACTGTTTTTCGTTTCGTCTTGAGCATAGACCAGCATAACTTTAAACTACAACTTGAATTTATGTTGAAATGTATTAAACAGCGACCATCCGAAGAGCATAAAATGCTTTCTACCATTCGTACGACTGCATTCCATACGGGCACCATACACAGTTTCAGTAATTTTATATATAATCTAAAAAGGAACGCGATAAGCAAAAGCAGCAGCATGACCGAGGGAAAACTCTAATTTAAGCAACCCTCCTGTATGCGACTAAATGTGTGTGTGTGTGTGCGCGCGCACTGTTGGCATACGCATCGTATGCGGGCCCTTCAGATCCTTTTTGGTTTTAGAAAACCGTTGAATGGAAAAGGTCCGTTTCTCCCTGTTGATAGGGTGCATATAAGCGTTTGCTGCAACCGATGACGCTAGGGAGGGTGCGTAGAAATAGATTGCGTTCGCCTGCCGAATGCTATATCAGGCGCGACGGTGTGCAGACAGATCCTTGTCGAATGTCCGCCGGATGTCCTGTGCTGCGCTGCGTGTGTGTGTGTCGTTCATATTGACTCTGGTCGTTACGTCCGTTAGGGCTGAGACAAGAGTTTCAGTTCTAACGCATCCGGAGTCTGCCATTACACACCCTCATAAATTGATGTCGTCCCACGTCGTTTGCCTGTGCACGATTGTGTTTGATTGATTGAGCCCTTCCAATGGGTGAACCGATACACACTGAGCAGCAGCAGCAGCAGCTGGCTAAGCTGCATCCCAAGTGACGTTGATTAACTAACCGGTGTGCTGTTTTTGGCAAATAATTAGCGATAGGAACCGAGTTTCCACAAGCGGAATGGAACACGAAGCAGCAGGAATCCTTTTTTTGGGTGTTCCAATGTGTTTGAGGTTCTTTTCGAGTTGCGTAGAAAGGGTTTGGGAACATAAGCTTGACAGGCTTGGTCAAGGGGTTAGATAGTTCACACGTATCGGTACATAAATTGGGCATGTGACACAAACGCAACCCGACAAAAAAAGGGGGAAGAAATAAAATGTTACCAACTGTGGTGCCTTAATGGTACGTGATTGTAAGAAGATGGCGAATGAGCATAATCCTCATGTTGCTATAAATAATTCAAATGTTCAAAGAATATTCTTGCATAATTTGATTTATATTTTCCAATCTCTTCATATATTTCTAAATGTCTAAATTAATATGAAATGTATGCTGCGAGAAGCAGTGATGAATGTCGTAAATTCCAGATGAAGTTTTTCTCCGCAAGGCAACAAAAGAAACTTAATGTTCTCGTAACTCTCAACCCGAAACATTGGAAGTAATGGACGCCATTTTTCTATCGCCCGGGTGACCTTGGCCACCAAAACGCTGGTTCGGAATGGAGCAAAATCCATTAAAATTTCTTCCTGCCCATCGGAGCGACGCTACTCGGTCATCATCTAGGAAAAGTGGTTAGACGTCTCCCGCTGGGAACAACACTTCCCCAATAAAACACCGGAGCGGAGCTTACGACAGAACAGAAAATCACTCGGAACTTATGCCATGTTTTCTGCCCGGTACTCTAAGAGCAAACCATAAATTAGACAGCGAGCAGCAAAACCATCAACGCCATAATGCTTTGCAGCCCTTCAAAAAAACACACCTTTGCCCGTGGCAGCAACGAACCTGGGTAGGTTCATCGTGAGCCACAGAATCGTAGATGGAGGAAAGAACCTTAAGAGTTAAAAGTAGCATTCCATTCGGTTTTCCAATGGCTTAAGATGGGAGGGAGTTTGAGTGTGTGTGTGTGTGTGTGTGCTGGGCACGACTTTCGGCAAGCTTCAATCTCTTAAATAGGAGCTCAGAATACAATCCACAGCGATGCTACGGAAAGCCTTTGTTCAAGGTTCTGGCGTGGTTTTAGTACGAACTTTCCTTTTGCTGTAGGAGTGTGGTTCATTTGTTTCCTTTTCAAGCCCACAAACTTACCTCTGAAGCATTAAAGAAACAAGAGAGAGAGATCGATGGTATTTCTTCATAGGGCGGAAAGCCTCGCGTACGCAAATGCCTTTGCCAACAATGGGACCTCAAACTTTTGATGGTAATATGTCGGACGTAAACAAACGATGGGTCTAAAAGCACGCTTCACTAGGCACACGGCTGATGCATTTGATTCGGACGCCACCGGAGCGAGGTTTCGATTTGTTCAAACTAGCTTTTGCTTACCTATATATCCCACCACCATCGTCTATTACTACAAGCGCGCCTATTGCACCTTCGATGGCCTTCGAGTCGCTGTGGGCAGTCAACCATTATCCACCCACCAGACGTGTGGATGATTCATCCGAAAATCCAAGAGATCTTTCCGAGGCTCCGGTGAGTCGTGTATGCCGGTTGTAATGTAAAGCTACACCAGTTGAAAGTGGTTTCACACTCTGTGACGGTGTATCTTGGACCTTTTTTTTGTTCGAGGATCCTGAATACTCGTGATCTTTCCACAAAGGAAGTGTGGAACGCGAGCAGACGCATGCACGATAAATCTGCACGGTGAGTCATCGCGATCGTTTAAAGTTGGTTTTGCGCAATTGGTTTATTTTGTTTTCGTCGAAAGGTGATCCTACTGCCGGTCACGCAGATCGCAAACGATCCGCGCGAGTGACGTAGGTTGATAGGAAGCGAGCAATGTGTAGCACGGGAGGCTTATATGATATTGTCGTAGTAATACCGGTAACCGGTTTTGTAAATGCTGGCAATAAAAATGAAATTGGGGAAATAAAAGTTTGAAAAAAGAGATGAACCATCTCTAAGATGGTATAAAGTTGAACCATCTTTAAGATGGTAGAATAAAAGTTTTTACATAACTTAAGTAGCACTTATTTATTATACGATCGGACAGTACGGCGTACTGTCTTATGTAGATCGATATATTATACTGTTTTATTGAATTGAGCACCTTTGAACTAAAATCCTTTGAACCTGAATTTTAAAGATACGTTTATTGTTATTGTACAGTGCGTAGCACCACTGTACCGGCACTTATATTTTCGATGGCAAAAGAAAATATTTAGCGATAAATAATTTTGAATATCGTCGCGTTAAACTATAGATAAACATAAATTACTAGAAATTTAATTTTCTTTACATAATTTTTAATGGATTTTGGATATTTTTACACGCTAATATGACATTTTCTTTCCGTCAGAAAAGTTCAATAATTAACTTGAAAGACCTTCTCACTGGAAAAAAAATGGTGTAAACATCATGATAATTGTACGGTAGTAAAATAAATTTTTAAACTTCTAGCTTCATTGAAAGTGTTTTGAAAACTTGTTAACGGTTTAAATACATAAAAAACGTTAACGTTTTGTTAGTGACCTTATGCAGTAGATTTGTTTGCTGTCCAATTTAATGCTGTCATGCATTTGATCATTTGATAGATAAAACAATTAATTTTGGCGCTTTCTAGTGTACTATTGCTTGATAGTTTATTATCGAATTTTGACTAATATTTCAGCTACATTTTTGTTAATTTTCGTTTGTCCGCTCTATTTTCAGTGTGGAACTAAGAATGATACATTTTGGCCAGTTATTAAACCCATAAATTTAAATAAATTTTGGTCAATTGTAGGGATATCATTTTTCGTATAATAATGAATTAATTTTTTTCCAAAATGTTGTATACCTTCACAAAATTTCCATTTCCTGCGTTAATAAAGCGGGTTTGATATGTGAAACAAACTGAAATATTTTGCAAATTTTTTGAGATTGATTTGCGGGGGAATAAAAGTGTGCGCTAACGTTCGTTAAACCTTAGAAACTTATATCTGTCTCTTTCTTATCTTATATATATATATCTTTTTTCTTCCTCTAAAATTCAAGTGGCCCTATAATTATGTGACGAACTGTACTCCCTCTCAACCGTTCCTTGAGGATAACTTTAATAAGCTTATAAACTACCATCATAAAATGATCTCATTGCTTTCTTAATGCCTTTCAAGCGGAAAGGCTCTTGATCGGTACAGCATCGATTTGCATACGATCGTACCTACCCTACAGCGGCAGGCCGATCGGTTTGATCACGAATGGCAAAATGTGCGAGGCTATGAGAGGCACATAATCTTTGTCTGTATTATTGCTCTCGCAAAGTAACTTCGTGGAGTTGGGGATAGGAAGCATGAAGGCAAAACGCGCGGATGAAGCGAACGGATGGAAGAAAACAATGCATTCGTTAAACCATTAAACCAGAAATGGGTAAGAAATCATGGTGAGAAGGAAGTGGAACTTAGACAACAGGGTCGTGTCGTTTCCCACCTCGTGTGCGCCTACCAGGAAGAAGGGTAGCCGCTGAGAGTCTCACCACACTGTCCCTGAGAGATGGGCCCAAATGACAGGAAACTCGTAATGGTCATTAAAGTAAATATGTTAAGCAAACACGTACACATGTTGCAGCCATTGCCCAGCCTCGCAGCCGGCAGCAGCAGCAGCAGCAAAAACGAGAACCATTTCTCCGGAACGCAACGAGCTTCGACCACTTTTCCATACGTTTCGTTCCGCGTACATACTGTACTGGCGGTGCACTTTTCTTTGGTAAAGAGTGCCGCTTAAGTGTGGAACTTACTTTGTGCCCGATCGATCCAAGAGTCGTTGAAGGGATGATGGAAAAAGCTAAAGACACAAGAGCGCTTCCATAGCACAATGGTCGTATGGTTGTGTGGTCGGCCATACTGAACCCAATGATGCTGCAGTCATCGATGGGTTATTATGCTGCAGTGTGGGGGTGGTTGAATTCGTCTTGCCACAAACTGCACAAAGATATGTACGAGAGAAGCAAAGGAAGGAAAAAAATGCCACTTTCTTTTCCCTCTACTACGCAAACTGTAAGCGGGCGATCGTGGTGTAAGCTGGCACACAGCAAAATGTTCGCTTTAGTGGCGCTTGCGAGCGCGACAACTTCACGTCATGGTCGGTTTGCACTGAACTCTGTTGGTCAAGCAAAATGGCAAGCAAAATTAAACATATAACCTCTCCATTTTGCAAGGGAAAGGGATTAATTCATGCTCCAAAAGGGTGTAAGGTAGAAGCAGAGATGCAAGATCACATGCAAGAAGTCCAGGCGCGTGTGTTTGTGTCGGGGTTTGTTGTCTCAACCACCGATGGACGGGGTGGTGTTATTTATGAAAACACAGCACCTCATTTGCATGGTCGTGCAAATTAGTTTGGAGACGAGATATTCACTTCGAACGATTCTTCGAACGTTCATCACCAGCCGTTGTTTGTGCCGGAGCTGGATAGAACGGTCCAACCTTGTAGAAATGCTTCTTAGTCTCGCTCGCTCTCTCACCTTCGTCTGGCGAGGCAACTGTTTGTTATTCAACAGAAAACCATGGATTTGTGTTTTAACATTCCCGAAGCGAATGTTTGTTGGTGACACTCTGATCCAGGGCACGCGCTGTAGGGGTGAGAGGGTGTGCTTTTGTTTATTCCAATATGTGCAGCGGGAGCCAAAACTTTACGGGGGCCACTCGGAGACACCGCTAGGCAGTAGGTTCGAGCACCGCACGAAAGGTTGACCAAAACTCGAAAATGATAGAAAATCACCCGTTTTTTTTCTCATCTGATGTAGCCGCATCCATTGGCTTTGCGCAGTTTCTCCAATTAGACCATATAGGGCACACACTTCCCAGGTGGTGCTGGTGGAGCGAAAGGATAAACGCGCGTGAGTGGAGAAATGGTTGTGTGTGAGGCCGCCAGTGAACGGCAAAGGAGTGATTGATTTTCATATCCGCGTGAAAGGAGGATTTTGGTTTTGTGTCTTTTTTTTGCCTTCTTTTTTGGTACGATTCTTTTTTTTTACATCACGCGGATGACATCATCAGAGCCTGTGTACGTGTTCTGCTTTCGATGCTGTTTTTAGGCGATTTAATTTTTGGGTTTTAAGCAACATTTAATTTAATGCGAAACTAATTCCATTTTTTCTTTTTTGCTATTCTTAACTTTTTCTTGTTTTTCTTTGATTTTCCAAGACAAACATGCTTTTGACATTTATTTTTTCACGGTTATATAATATTTGGTTTTTTTTATAGGTTTGCTGGTAAATAGTTAAAATTTCCTGCATTTTTTTCATTTTTGTTTTATTTTCTCCTGTTTTGTTTCCTTCTTTCATTATTGTGTCTATTATTGAAATATATTTATTTAATGTTTATATGTTTTTGCTTCATTAATAAGCCTTACATTTTTAAATTCGTTTGATTAATAGTTGTATATTCTAAGAAATCTTATTATATTTTAATGTTTTCTTTTGTTTCATTCGACAATTTGTATTGTTTTCATGACATTCCACCAATAAGGAATGATTGATGAGGTGGTATTTATTCTATTTGCCCGTCCGTAGAACCTATTATAATAGTTTATAGAAACAGTTAAAGTGAACATGCTACTTGGTAATTGGATTCTATTAGTATATCTTACTGCGCTTTTTTTGTTTCCCCCTCCCCTTATTTTTTTTTTGGTGATTGAATGTTGTCCGGTCCCGCTAACGAATGTCATCCATCCAAACGATGTAAACAGATTCGTCAGCTTAATCAACTGTATGCTTTCCAACTACTGTGCGCGCGAGGTCATACTGAATGTTAATTGCTTTGGTAGCGGTTCATGGAATTAACAGTTCGGTGGTGCGCCATCATGGAAAACATATTTTTAGCTTTATTAAATGATTCGATACGCACCCGAGTAGGTCGGGGGATGTTTGTTTTGTCTGCTGATAAAAATGTACGGCACTGGCAACCGGGAATTGATGTTGTGAGGAAATTCAACATATTCAATTTGTTCTGCGTCTGTCTTGCTGTGGGACTGCGTTGACGTGGGAATGTTTGTTGAGAGCCGGTTGATGTATTTCGATATGATAAACGTTTATGAAAGCGACACACAGGTATCAAATTATCTTTTTAAAAATGTTATGTTAAAGATACGCTTACTATCTAATCTAATTTGGGTTTCATAATTGTTATTCTAGCATAATGTATAATTGACACATTATTTTATTTTTTTATTTCACAGATATTAATACATCGCCGAACCGTTCCACATCGCGAACCGATTCGTGGGACAACAAAAGGTAATATGATATAAATGGCTTCCTACAGCTATAATAACGTTTTCCATGTTCCAAAAATGGTTCTCAAAATGAAAGATCTCCACACCCCGAAAAGAGGCACCAATTGGGGAGGTGCAGGACCGTAACATAACGGGACGGGATGTTGTTTCTTTTTTTTGGTTTTTCGTATGTATGTATGTCTCTGTGTGTTGGCTGTGACTAACTTTATCTGGCGCTGCTAGGCCGATACGAATCCTGGGCCCAAAAGTGATGCCATTTTAGAGATACGAGCAAGTCGAAAAGAAAACGAGCGAGCCCTGCTGGCTGCTGGCAGTGTCTGCCGTCGAAATCAATCAACTTCCTCAATCAAGCGAGCAATTTCTTCGTCAGGCCCGGGCCGCAACGATGCTGGGCAAAGCGTCGTGAGTGCGCCTCACAACCACCACTGCAAGCATCAGACGCTTCAGCCATTTTATGCTGCTGTTGAGGCAGCATATGATGCTGGTGTTGAGGTGGGAATGGTTTTTTTTCCTGATAGACTTTCCAAGTATCATTTTAAGCATCCTGTTCGTTTTTCTGTATTTGCAATTTCTTCTTTGGAAACTAGCGAAGAAAATGTTTGTTTCTTAACACTAGAACTACCGGAGTAGTTATTTTGACTGGAACGCTTCATTTTCATTACATTAATTTTGGGAGTTATTAAACTATTATGACATAGATGAGGTATGACTTTTTGAAGTATTACAAACTACAAAAATGGTAAAAATAAAGTGATTGTTTAAAAAAAACGTCTCAAACTCTTTGTAGTTCTAGTGTGGCCTAATGGCTTTTAACATTAAGTTCTAGTTCTAGTTCTATTTGTTCCAGTAAATTGTCTCGTAATTCTTCAGCTTCACCACTTACGTGCACCAACGCATACTATCAAACCGGAACGACGATGCATAAAAGTTCATTGTTTCATTGTAAGTGCTCCCTCGCCCAAGGGCGGTTTGATTCGTTTATCACAAGAAAAACACAATTTTAAAAATAAACCGCAACTATCGTGTTTCCTATTTTTGCTGTGTACGCGTATGCACAGTAAGGTTTGGTGCTATCACAACTATGCTAGTATGCCAGTGAAGCTATTACCACCTTTGTGTGGTGTTCTGCATTTCACTGCCACTGCTTGGTCGATACTAAGCGCCAAACCTGATGTTGCTATTGCTTCGTTCGTTGTCTTATCAATGACACACAATGATAAGCGTTTGCCGGGAAACCCAAGCAGGGGTGGTAAAGGATTTACCACCGTTTTCTATTGCCACCTGGCTGTCTATCTTTTGCATTTGGTTGTGTTACTAAGTAGAAAAAAACGCATTCACAGTAGCGCACCCTCGTCTCCGGACGACGACGCCATTTGGAAAGCTGTGCGCCGTCCGGTGTGGTTGCGTTTGTCCGTTCCACAATAGGCACGTTCTATTGCGCGCACGTCGGACAATTGGCTACGGGCTAGTACATTATTAGCACAATAAAGGAAACATAATCTCGCCCGATCGTTGGCGGGCAGTATTTAAATCGAGTTTCACTGCATCTTGTTTGCATCCTTTACGCAAGCACCCAACCCTCCGCCCGATGCTGCTGAACCGTATCGCTCGTCCCGAATCGGTGCCATTGTTTCGCTGAAGCATTTCTGCCCTTCCCGTTGTGTGTGCCTGTGTGTGTGTGGTTGTGTATGTATGTGGCGAACTGGGGGGTCATTGTTATTGCCCGGCGGATGGGAGCCAAGAGAAGAACCGTCTGCCATTTCTCAAGAGGCGACCATAAACGGGCCGCACCGAACGATTAGTGTGGGCGGTTTGATTGTTTTGCTTTGATTTTTGCCTCCTTTGCCTTTCACCTCTCACATGCTATGTGTATGTGTGGGGGAATGGAGGGGGGGGGGGATTATCCACCAGGTATGAAAGTTTTGGAGTGGCCAGCCAGGTTTATGTTGTGTATTATGCTCTAAACAATTAGGGAAAAAGTAGGCGCTGGATGTGCTGGGCCGCACGATTCGAATGGAGTGTGTGGTCACTGTCCCAGACTAGATCAGCCCCAAAATGTTGGTAGTTGATGTTTGAAGTTAGGATGATGGGTTGTAGGCAAATAATGCAGACTTGATTAAAACTTTCTTTTTGTTCACTTTTATACTGTTTTGACATTCAAATATTGTTTGATGTTTAATGTTTACTGCTAGTGGCGAAACGTAAAAGATCTACCTTTGATATGTAATTTTCTACTATTGTATGTTATGCTCACCTGATAATTTGGTCTTTTTTCTTCTCCTGTTTCTTTGTTTGTGGGTTTAAACTTTGTCTTTTATTTCTGGCTTTATTTTAGTTGTATTTCCCTATCGAGTCTATCTTGGGGACGAAAGAACACTATAAAAGAGACTTGGTACCAGTCCTGTCCTTTGAAAACCATCTGAGAGCCACTCTAATCAATCGTTTACATGATGACTTATGCTAGGTAGCAAATAGAAAATATATTATGTAAATCAATCGCTTTTAATGCAATATTTGTTCAAGTTGATATAAAGATTGTGTTATTGAAATGGACACTTTTTCTTATGCGGCCAAGTTTGTGTTCGAGGTTTGGACTGTGTTGTTGTTCAAACCAAACGTTGCGTTGATGTTAAAAATGCTTGTTTTCTGCAATTGAAGACACCCCAACTTCAAATTTACAAAGAAAAATCGAAAACTGAATTAAGGGTGTTGTAATACTTCTTTTTCATATAATCTTTTTGGAACTCTAATTATCAGAACAATACATAAATCAAAAAGTATACTCTAATCAAAGAAAGTTAAAAATACCTCATTTGAACTGGAAAATAAATCCTATTTAGCTTTCAAACGTCAAATAGCTTACAAATAACTGTCATAATAAACCCAAATATGTGTTATGATGTTCATGCTATGTTTGTGTTTATCTTAAAGCCATTTGTTACATTGACTCTGTATAATGATGATCCATGGCTTCTTTTTGTGATTTCAATATTTCAGAATTTTATGTTTGACCCTGAAATGGACTTAACTGGTAACGATTTACATTCCATCCTAATATTCGTTGTGGTTATCAATTTCATCGCTCG
>STHB01032792.1:0-10260 GCA_018908115.1 Anopheles rivulorum
GATCGAGCGTTCGTCGATTCCGCTGCTCGTGTATTACCTCGACCGCCATATCGAAGTGGATTCGGGCGAACACGGGCCGGCGGCGCGCGCGATGATTCGCGAGGCGGCCGACGGTGACGCGGCGAAGCTCGAGGAAGCGCTGCAGGCCGGGCTCGATGCGATCGACGAGCGGATGCGTCTGTGGGACGGGCTGCTCGCGCATCTCGGCCAGACCCGCAACGTGGTGCCGGCATGAACGCGCGCGGGCTGTCCGAGCGCATCGTCGATTTCGCCGCGCTCGAGTGGGAGCACCCGGCGGCCTTCGACGACGGCATCGACCAGGTCGTGCTCGTCGATACGCTGGACGAGCACGCGAAGCGCGGCATCCGGACGCGGATCGTGCGATTCGATCCGGGCGCGGGCACGCGCGTGCCGTTCCTGCACGACTACCACGAGGAAGTGCACCTGATCGACGGCGACCAGAGCCTGGTCGACGTCGCGACGCGCGAGTATCGCGCGACCTATCGGGAAGGCAGCTACTTCGTGCGTCCGGCCGGCACGCCGCATGGTCCGTTCCGTAGCGACGCGGGCTGCCTGCTACTCGAAATTCATTACTACGGTTCCCCGGAGAGCACGCGATGACCACCGCCGTGACATACGTGAGCCACGTCGACCGCTGGGAGGCGCGCGCAACCGTGCGATCGCGCCCCCGGCGAATCGTCGAGGATGACGAACTGAGCTACTACCCGCTCGAACGCCAGCCGCTTTGCGCGCACCCGGCGATCGTCGACGCGGGCGATGCGGTACGCGACTTCGTGCTGCTGCAGAGCTTCTACAAGTACATCCAGGACGTGATCATCTTCGAGACGGAGATCGTCAACGCCACCGCGTTGCGGATCGCGCGCGGCCGCTTCGCGCACCCGTTTCCGTTCGCGTGCCGGCAGGACGCGATGACCGTCGTGATCGACGAGGATTACCACGCGTACGTCGCGATGGACTACCTGCGGCAGGTCGAGGAGGCTACCGGCATTGCGCCGCTGCCGCCGAACAGCGAGATCGAGCTGTCGCGCGCGATTCCGCGTGCGGTCGAGCGGGTCGGTGCGCAGTACCGCGACGGCATGGAGCTGCTGTGCGTTGCGATCTCGGAGAACACGGTCACGGCGGAAGTCGCGGCGTTTTCGCGCGATGCGACGCTGAAGCGCTCGGTGAAGGGTGTGATGGCCGATCACCTCGCGGACGAAGGCCGTCACTCGGCGTTCTGGATCAGTCTCGTGAAGCTGTACTGGTCCGAGATCGACGAACCCGCGCGGCTCGCGCTCGGCGAAGGGCTGCCGTGCTTTCTGCGCGAATACCTGAGCGCGGATCTGCAACTGCAGTTCGATCGCCGCCTGATCGACGCGCTCGATCTCCCGGCCGCCGAACGCGCACGGATCGCGGACGACATGGTCGGCGCGTATCCGATCACGAGCCAGCATCCGATGATCGTGAACATCCGGCAGTTCTTCCGGATGAGCGGCCTGCTCGATCACGCGCCGACCCGCGCGGCCCTGTCCGACTACCTGTGAGTCAAGTCGATGAAAGCGATCATCTTTGCGATCGGCGGCCAGACCCGTCTCGCCGCGCGGCTGGCGGCCGAACTCGAGGCGACCGGCCATACCGTCCATATCGCCGACGGACGTGACGGTCCGTTGCGCGACGCGGCCGATGCGCTGCTGTTGCCGGCGCCGGCACCTGACACGTTGCGCAACGCAGCCGAGTGGTCGATCGTCTGCGGTGCGCCGGACCCTGCCGTGCATTGCGCACAGGCGCGGCCGCTGCATTGCGAGATCGTCGCCGATGCGTTTCCGCCGCGCGAGGTACGCGTCGCGTGGCTGGTGGATGCGGCGCCGGGCGACACGCGCGTGCTGGCGGACGCGACGCTCGCGTTCGGTGCATCGCTGAACGGCGCCGATCTCGCGGACGAGATCGCCGCGTGCGCGGTCGACCTGATGCACGAAGTCGCGAGCGGAATCGCACGCGAACTGGGCGATCCGCACGACGCGCCGCGCGCGACGCCGCTCGGGCCGGCCGAGATCGTGCTCGATCTCGAACGGCTGGCTGGCTGGCACGCGTCGAACGAGTCGGTGGCATCCTGGCCGTGCGAGCCGTCGCTGCCGGAGCTCGTGTCGCACGCAGCAGCCTTTTCGCCCGATGCCTGCGCGCTCGTCGCGGCCGACGGCCAGTTGACCTATCGCGAGCTTGTGGCGCGCGCCCGCAGTGTCGCCCAGCGCATCGCCGCACGGCCTGCCGTGCCGCAGGTGGTCGCGGTCAGGCTCGACAAGGGCGTCGCGCTGTATCCGGCGATCGTCGGCGTGTTGGGCGCCGGCGCGACTTGCGTGCCCCTCGATCCCGCATTTCCGTCCGAGCGCGCTCGCACGATCCTGCGCGAATCCGGTGCGCAGGCGCTCGTTGTCGGCGGCGCGGTTGATCCGGCGCTGCTCGACGGATTCGATATCGACGTGATCGACTGCGGCACCTGCGCCGAAACGGACGCTGCACCCGATGCGCCGACCGCCGCGTGGCCGCTCGAACGCGACGCCGGCCGCGATGCGCGCTGCGCGATCGCGATCTACACATCGGGTTCGACCGGCGTGCCGAAGGGAGTGATGCTGTCGCACCGGAACCTCGTGCAGTTCTGTCACTGGTATCGCGCGCACGTGTCGCTCGATGCGTCGTCGCGTGTGCTGCAGTTCTCGACGGTCGCGTTTGATGCATCACTGCTCGACATGTTTCCGACCTGGCTCGCCGGCGCGACGCTGGTCGCACCGAGCGAAGCACAGCGCCGAGAACTCGATGCGCTCGCGGCACTCGTCGCCGACGCGCGCATCACGCACGCGTTCCTGCCGCCCGCGCTGCTCGCGGCGCTGCCGGACTGCGACTGGCCTGCGCTCGCGCATCTCGTGACGGGCGGCGACGTGTGCGATCCCGACACGATCGCGCGCTGGAGCGCGAACCGGCATCTGCACAACATTTACGGGCCGACCGAGTGCACGGTGCTCGCGACGACGGGCGAACTGCGCGCCGGCGACAGCAACCGGCGCATCGGTCGGCCGATTGCGAACGCGCGCTGTCATGTGCTCGCGGCCGACGGCCGCCCGGCGCTCACTGGCGAGGAAGGCGAGCTGTGCATCGCCGGTGCGGGCGTCGGGCTCGGCTATCTCGGCCGGCCCGACTTGAGCGCCGAGCGCTTCGTCGCCGATCTGCTCGGCACGCCGGGCGCGACGATGTACCTCACGGGCGACATCGCCAGCTGGGAGCCGGACGGCACGCTGCGCTACGTGGGCCGCCGCGACACGCAACTGAAGATCCGCGGCTTTCGGGTCGAACCGGGCGAGATCGAGACGGCCGCGCTGGCGGCGGGACTGTACCGCCAGTGCGCGGTGGTGCCCGACGAGCGCAAGCGCATCCGGCTGTTCGCCGCGAAGCCGGTCGACGCGACGGCGACGCCCGACGCGCTGCGCGGCGCGCTCGCGGCCGCGCTGCCCGACTACATGGTGCCCTACGACGTGACGGCGCTCGACGTGCTGCCGTCGACGCCGAACGGCAAGATTGACCGCGCCGCGCTGGCGCGCCTGCCGGTGTCGCGTGCGGGGGGCGATGCGAACGACGCGCCGCGCGGGGCGCTCGAGACGCGTCTCGCCGCGTTGTGGGCGACGCTGCTCGAACTCGCGCCGGAAGAAATCGGCCGTGATGCGTCGTTCTTCGAACTGGGCGGCCATTCGCTGCTGGTGTCGCGGTTGATGCTGGCCGTGAAGCGCGAACTGGGCGGCAATGCGGCGCTCGCACGTTTCATGGAACGGCCGACGGTCGCCGCGCTCGCGGCGCTGCTGACCGACGAGACGGTCGAGCGTGGCGCGAACGTGCCGGCGCGTGTGCATGACGATCGCCGCCTGCCCGACGACGTGCGGCTGCCGGCCGGCCAGCCGGCCGGCGATGGCCCCGGTGCGGTGTTGTTGACCGGCGCGAACGGCTTCCTGGGCAGCTTCATCCTCAGCGAACTGATCAGCCACACGAACCAGATCGTCTACTGCGTCGTGCGCGGCGACGACGACGCGAGCGCACGCCGGCGGCTCGACGAAGCGGCGTTCGTCAACGGGCTCGGCCATTTGTGCGGGCATCCGCGCGTACGGGTGCTGCGCGGCAATCTCGGCGCACCGCGCCTCGGACTGTCGGATGCGCAGTGGCAGACGCTTGCGGCCGAGGTCGGCGCGATTCATCACAATGGCGCGCACGTGAACCACGTGTACGACTATCCGTACCTGCACGCGGAGAACGTCGGCTCGACGCTCGAGCTGCTCCGCCTGTGCTGCAGCGGCCGCCGCAAGGCGCTGCATTTCGTATCGACGCTATCCGCGGCGAGCGCGACGGGCCCGACGGGCCGCCTGATCGAGGCGGCCCCGTCGGAGGCCGGCCCTGCTTTCGTCAACAACGGCTACAACCTGACGAAGTGGGTGTCCGAGCATCTCGTTGCCGAAGCGGCTGCGCGCGGGATCGACACCACGATCCTGCGGCCCGGCAACATCACGGGCCATTCGCGCACGGGGCTGTGCCAACCGGGGCGCAACCGGATCCTGCTGTTGCTCAAGGGCGCGGTGCAGCTCGGCTGCGCACCGCTCGCGAGCGAGGGCGGGCTGTTCGACCTGAGTCCGGTCGATTTCCTCGCGCGTGCGATCGTCGCGTGCACGCTCGACGGCGCGCGCACCGAGCGCGTGTTCCATCTGCACAACCCGCGCCCGCTCGACTGGGCCGGCTACCTGCGGGCACTCGCGCGCCGCGGCTATCCGCTGCGTTTCGAGGCGCCCGACGTGTGGCGCGAGCGGCTGTTGTCGATCGACGAATCGAATGCGCTGTTCGACGTCGTCGCGTTCTATCTCGACGACCGGCAGGACGACATCGGCGACATGGCCGTGATCGACCACGCGCGCACCGAGGCGGCGCTGCGACGCCTCGGCGTCGCGTACCCGGACAAGGACGACGCGTTGCTCGATGCGCATTTCGGCTATCTCGCTGAATGCGGATTCATGCCGCCGCCGGCCGAGCCGGCGCCGCGCGCGAACGACGCACGCCGCGACGCGGAGCCGGAACCCGCGTGGTGAAGACGTATCCCCGTTTGATCAATCGCTGTCATCGCATCATTCATAAAGGAGGCATCATGCTGCAACGTACTGCAACGCAACCCCGTCCGTTCACGCTCGTCTACGCACCGCAGACGGCGATTCTGTCCGGCTCGGCCGAGCTCGACGTACCGGCTCGCGATGCGTGGCGCGTGGTCGGCGATTTCGCCGGTTTCTCGCGCTTCATCACGGGGCTTGACCATACCGACATGATCGGCGAAGGCGTGCGCTCGCTGCGCATCAAGCATTTCGCGGACGGCAACGTCGTCGTCGAACAGCTCAACAGCCACGACGACGAAGCGATGGTGATGACGTGGAGCCTGATCCATACGTCGTTCGACATCGGCAACCTGTGGGCGCTGATGCGCGTCGAGCCGCGCGGCGAGCAAGCGTGCACGGTGACGTGGGACATCGCCGGCGAACCGTCGCATGGCGGCGCGGCGCGCCAGCCGGAATTCGACGCGTTCGTCACCGGCTTCCTCGACATGGCGATGACGAACCTGCGTGCGTTGTTCAAGCCGCAGTAACCGTGCATCGTCCGCTGGCGCGGCGCCGCTACGCGGCCGCGCCGGCCCACGCGCCGGCCTTGCCCGGCGCGTTGTCTTTTTTATCCACCGGTTGCGTGCAGGCGTCGTCGCGCACCAGCGCAAACGCGTCGCGCAGCGCAGCCTTCATGAAGTCGACCCACGCGCGCGTCTTCGCGTCGAGATGCTGGCGCGACGCGTACACCAGGAACACGCCGATTTCCTCCGCCTGGTAGTCAGGCAGGACGCGCATGAGCGCGCCCGAGCGCAGGTCCGCCGCGGCGACGAAGTCCGGCAGCAACCCGATCCCCGCCCCTTCGCGCACCGCGATCGCCAGCGACGCGGCGACGTCGGCCGTCATCGACGGATCGACATCGATCGTCTGCGCTTCCGCGCCGTTCCATAGCGTCCAGATGCGCTCGTGATACGCGGGCGCGACCAGTTGCACGCAGCGGTGATGAGCAAGCTCGCCAGGCGAATCGGGCATGCCGTGCGCATCGAGATACGCGGGCGCTGCGCACAGCACGTTGCGGATCCTGCCGACGTCGATTGCGATCTGCTCGGAACTCGGCAGGCTCGGCATCGCGATCACCGCGACGTCGTAGCTGTCGCGCACCAGTTTCGGCAGGTGCGGCGCAAGCGTCAGGTCGACGCTGACGTCGGGGTAGCGTGCCTGGAACTGACCGATGAGCGGAATCACGAAGTGGTTCGCGATGCTGGCGCTGCAGTGCGCGCGCAGCCGGCCGTGCGGATGCACGCGCGCGTCGCGCGCCTCGCGCTCGCTCGCGTCGACGGCCAGCGTGATGTCGCGTGCACGTGCGAGATAGCGCTCGCCGGCTTCGGTCAGGCACATCGAACGCGTGGTGCGGTTCAGCAGCCGGATGCCGAGACGATGCTCGAGCGATGCGACGAGCCGGCTGACGTGCGCGGTCGTGATGCCGAGCCGTTTGCCGGTCTCGGTGAAGGTGCCCGCGTCCGCGAGCGTGACGAACGCCTGCATGCTTTGAATCAGATCCATCGGGGTAGCGGAATCTCCGGCCGGCCGGGTGGCAATGCCGCTACTGTAGCGACGCCCGCTACACGCCGCGCGCGCGCATCAGCGTTCGATCGTCGCAAAACGGACAATCGGTGCGCGGATCAGCGCCGCCGGAAGTATTCGCTCGGCGCGACGCCGAGCGCCTTGCGGAACATCGCCGCGAATGCGCTGGGGCTGTCGTAGCCGTGTTCGAGTGCGAGTTCGAGGATCGGCGTGCCGGCGGCGAGGCGCGGCAGGCTCAGCAGCAACCGTGCATGGCGGCACCACGCGCCGTGCGTCATGCCCGTCTCGCGCTTGAACGCACGTGCGAGCGTGCGCTCGTTCATGTGCGCGTCGCGCGCCCACGACTGCAGCGTGACGACCGACGACGGCTCGTTGATGAGCCGCGTGCACAGCGCGACGAGCGCGGGATGGCGTGGCATCGGCACATGCAGCGACAGCAACGGTGCGATCTCGATCTCGTCGAGGATCAGTGCGAGCACGCGACCCGTGCGATGCGACAGGTCGTAGTCGGCGGGCAGGTCGCAGGCGGTCACGATCAGTTCGCGCAGGAGTGTGCCGACCTCGATCACGCGGCATTCGGCCGGCAGGCTCGGCCGCACTTCGGGGCCGACGAACACGGTGCGCATCTGCACGTCGCCGGCCGAGCGGATCTCGTGCTGCGTGCCGCCCGGCACCCACACCGCTCGGCCTGTCGGCACGACCCAGCTGCCCGCGTCGGCGTGCACGATCATCACGCCGGAGATCGCGTGGATCAATTGGCCCTGGCGGTGCGAATGCGGCGGGTACGCCATGCCCGCCGGCGAGTCGGACGCGACGACGGCAATCTGCTTGTCGCGCGCCTGGCGCTCGAGTGCGATGAAGAAATTTTCCAATTGATTCGAATTGTCCTTTTCTCGACGACGAATGCGCTTTACGCGCGAGATCGACCACGCAGGTCGAAATTACCATAAGCCCATCGTTTGTTCGACTTTCTTGCCACCCGATGCGCGTTCCGTCCATGCCGTCCGTTTCTTCCGCCCCAGATGCGCCCCTGCCGCGCGCACGACGTGCCACCTGTGCGGCCGTACTGCTCGTGTCGGCCGCGCTGGCCGCCTGTTCGGTCGGCGAGCCGTATCGCCCCCCTGCACCCGACGCGGCGCGCACCGGGCCGTTCGACGCGGCGGCCGACGTGCCGGCCACGGCAGCCGGCGAGCCGCCGGAGCGCTGGTGGCGGCTCTACGACGATCCGGTGCTCGACGGCCTCGTGCGCGATGCGCTCGCGCAGAACCGCGATCTCGCGGCCGCCGTTGCGCGGGTCGAGCGCGCGCGTGCCGTGTTTGACGAGGCTGGCGCTGCGCGGTTGCCCGACACGACGGCCGGGTTCGGCGTCGACTACGGCAAGCACGCGCCCGACCAGATCGTCGCGGCGGCCAAGGGCACCGACGCGCGTACGCGCTGGGGCTTCGCGCCGTCGTTCTCGCTGTCGTGGGAAGTCGATCTGTGGGGCCGCGTGCGTCATCTGGTCGACGCTGCGCGCGCGGATGCCGATGCCGTGCAGGCCGCATCCGATGCGATGCGCGTCGTGGTGGCCGCCGAAACGACGGCTGCGTATGCGCAGGTGTGCGCATACGGCGAGCGGATCGACGTGGCCCAGCAGTCGGTCGGGATCGCGGACCGGCTGGCTGCGCTGACGGCGAAGCAACGCGCCCACGGGCTCGTGTCCGATCTCGAAGTGGCGCGCTCGCGCGCGTTTGCCGACGACACGCGCGCGGATCTGCCCGCGCTCGTCGGCGCGCGTCGCGCGGCGCTGTACGAACTCTCGGTGCTGACCGGGCGTGCGCCCGGCGGGTTGCCCGATGCCGCCGCGCATTGCCGCACCGCGCCGGTGCTCGCGCGGCCGTTCCCGGTCGGCGACGGCGCGTCGCTGCTGCGCCGCCGCCCCGACCTGCGCGAGAGCGAGCGCCAGCTGGCTGCCGCGAATGCGCGGATCGGCGTGGCGACGGCCGAGCTGTATCCGTCGATCTCGCTCGGCGGCTCGGTGAACTGGCTGTCGACCGGCAGCGACCCGTCGACGCTCGGCGACAAGTACGCGATCGCATGGGGTGTCGGGCCGCTGATCACGTGGCGGTTTCCGAACCTGGCGGCGAGCCGCGCGCGACTCGCGCAGGCGCGCGCCGACGACACGCTCGCCCGTGCCCAATTCGATGCGCAGGTGCTGCGCGCGCTGAAGGAAACCGAGCAGGCGCTCGCGCAGTACGGCGCCGCGTGGCGCCGCCGCGCCGCGCTCGAAACCGCGCGCGCCGAGCATGCGCGCGCCTATCGCCTCGCGGAGCTGAATTACGAGGCCGGCGCACTCGATTTCCTCGGCGTGCTCGATGCGCAGCGCAGCCTCGTCGCGGTCGATTCGGCGCTGGCCGAGTCGACGCAGCAGGTCTCGCTCGACCAGGTCGCCGTATTCAAGGCGCTCGGAGGCGGCTGGCAACCGTAGCCGGCCGCATTCGCTGCGCCCCTGTCCGTTCTCTTGCACGCCAACTCATCATTCCGATCATGAGCACGACTGCCGTACCCGAAAAAACCAAAACCGCCCGGTTCTCCCGGCGTCAACTGATTGCCGCGGGCGTCGTGCTCGCCGTCATCGCGCTCGCCGTGTTCGGCTGGCACTGGTGGACCGTCGGCCGTTTCATCGAGGGCACCGACGACGCCTATGTCCGCGCCGACGTCGTGACCGTCAGTTCGCGCGTGTCGGGTTACGTCGCGCAGGTCACCGTCGACGACAACCAGCCGGTGAAGCGTGGCGACGTGCTCGTGCGGCTCGACGATCGCGACTATCGCGCGAAAGTCGACGACGCACAGGCTGCCGTCGCGGCGGCCGATGCGACGCTGCAGGCCGAGCAGGCAGCGGCCTCGACGCTCGACGCGCAGGTCGGCCAGCAGCGCAGCCAGATCGCACAGGCTGACGCCGACGCGGCCGCCGCGCGCGCTGAAGCCGCGCGACGCGACGCCGATGCGACGCGCTACAAGCAACTGCTCGCCGAATCTGCCGCGAGCGGACAGCGCTGGGAGCAGGCCCACGCGGATGCGCTGAAGGCGCGCGCCGAGCTGGCCCGCGCGGGCGCGGCCGTGCGCGTGCAAACCGACCAGCAGACCGTGCTGCAGCGCCGCCGCGAGCAGAGCACTGCGGCGATCGCGCAGGCGCGTGCGCGGCTCGCGGCCGCCCAGGCCAAGCTCGCGCTCGCGCAGCTCGATCTCGACCATACGGTGATCCGTGCGACGCGCGACGGCAGCGTCGGTCAGCGCGCGGTGCGAGCCGGCCAGTACGTCGAAGTCGGGATGCCGCTGCTCGCGGTGGTGCCGCTGAGCGACGTGTACGTCGTCGCGAACTTCAAGGAAACGCAGCTGGGCGCGATGCACGACGGCCAGCCCGTCGAGATCGCCGTCGACACTTATGCCGGCCACACGCTGCACGGCCGCGTGATCGGCCTCGCGCCGGGTTCCGGCGCCCAGTTCGCGCTGCTGCCGCCCGACAACGCGACCGGCAACTTCACGAAGATCGTGCAGCGCATCCCGGTGAAGATCCGCGTCGATG
>STHB01032793.1:0-10259 GCA_018908115.1 Anopheles rivulorum
GCCCGTACAGCAGTAGTTGGTGACGCAAAGCGGTTCATCATATACTCTTTGCATTTATCTGCTAAATGTTACACGCCATTTATGCAAGCGTGCACCATGTTATAACATGCTTACGCACCGCTAAAAGCCGGGTGGTAGAGAGTGGAGGGCTGCTTTTATGGCGGACGAGAAGCATTCGGGAATGATAACACACAAACACCTTTTCTTCACGAAACACGCGCGCTCGTTTTCGCGCAAACAGACACACAACATGTGAGGAAAAAAGTGCGCCACCACACAAACACACACACACACATAGACACAGTTGTGCCTTCACTCTTTGTTAGTGGCTTCTTCTTAGTAGTTCAGAATTACCCACTTATCCACGTATAACGTTAAGCGCTAAGAAGTGCCTGTTTGTTGTTTTCTGTTGTGCGTGGTGTGTGCTGATGAAAAGGAAACAACAACAAAAAAAAGAACTCATTCAACGAGAACATGTGCACCACACATTCACCCCCCGGCCGAAAGCCAAACAAAAAAAAAGCAATACATAGGAAGCATGAGCAAACCAAAAGAAAAAAAAAGGGAAAGGAAATACAGAGAGCAAAGAAGAACCAAAAACAAAAGCAAAAACAAGAGATAAATGAAACACATAACTCACTTGGAAGTTTCGTTAAGCGAAATTGAAAACGATTAATTTATGCAATTATTCTACCACGTTCTTTGCCGCTGATGTGTGTGTGTGTGTGTTTTGATCACTAGTGCCTGCTGGTTCCGGTATAGTAAACATCACCCCCCCCTCCCTCCAGCAGTGGAAGATTGACGACGAACCCCGCCGCTCTTTAGACCAACTTTGCCAACTTTGAGTGCCATAATGGGATTATAAGGAACGAAGTGAAGAAGATAAGAAAGAAGAGGAGAAACATTAACACACTGTTACAGCCAGCACAGCAACACACAACAGCAAAAACTCTTACTTTTCAATTATACCACCACAGGCAGCGATCGAGGAAGTTATGGACCACTTCCAAACTTGGCAAAACAAAAGAAGTTAAGCCAACTAAAACAAAAAAAACCCCTGCGAACGAGTCTTCAAACAGCTACACACAATAGAAAAGTTGTTCCTCACCAGGGGGGGGGGGGGGGGGATTTGTTGAAAAGGAAAAACTCCCGCGGCCGGGGGTCGAGAAAACACAACAGCCGCTGCAAATACACACCTACCAACCCTGGTGTTTGGCGGGCTAATTCATGTGAAAGATGGAATGTGGTTGGTGGAATAGAGTTGAGGAAGCTTCCAACATAACCCGCACACATCACACAAATAGCACAAAAGCTGCAAAAGAAATAAGAAAAACAAAAAAACCAGACGAACCACAGTCTCTTAGATAATCTGCTTCCGACTTCTTCCGCGCGTGTGATGATGATGATGATGAGGAGTTGTGCAACTTAATTTCAACCCCATCAACCCCTTCCCCCGCACCTTTCCAGCGGGATGGGGGGGAGGGGCACGACCATTTCTTTTCTTTTTTTCCCTCGCCACTTTCTTCTTGCTGTAACAATTTTCCTTTCGTTCGGCAACAACAATGCGTGTTGTTGCGCGGAAAAGATGAAATATTCCGCATCGCGAGACGCCATACATACTAACACAACTGAACCGTGTGGGGCAGCAGGCGGGAAAGCTTTCTTCCGGTGAATTTAACCCACATTCTTCGCTTCGATTGCGTGCAGATGCTCTCGCACACACATGTTTTTTTTTGTTTCGAATGCAAGCAGAATAGTTAAAACCACTTGTCGTTCGTCCGATAGTGCAGGGTTACTCGGAGAAAACTTAAGTATGTCAACCGTTTTTAGGTAGTCAAATTTTCTATTGATTTGAAAAATCGCGTTTACAACGTACGGTTCAAGAATTGAAATGCGCTATCCTTATCTTGTTGTGTTTTTTTCAATAGTGAATAAAAACTACGTTTTATAACGATAAACAGAACGATAAGAAACATTAAGTCAAAGAATTTTTCATGATTTTGTGTGTTAAATATAACTGTCTGATAAACTTTAACCCGATTTAAAACAGGAATACAACCTATTCTTTTTCTATGTATCTTTTCTGTCGAAACCACCTCTAATTTTGAGGATTTATATGTTAAAAAGCAACGGCGAAAGTGATCGGTGTATTAATTTTATTATAATTATTATTTATAATTATTTTTTGATCAACATTGCGTAAAATTCAAGATCACGGCACATTGTCAACCACTGCCTTGCCTGGATCCAAGCCAGTGGCACATTTCCCACGAAAAGGCAGGAGAGATTGCGATACACCACACAAGGTCAACAGCAACAGTGCGAGCAGAGGGCCGCACCTTATCAAGCATCTGTCTATATTACGCCCCCTTTAGTGACTAGAATTGTCACATTTAAAGGGAACTGTTTACAACATTGGGGGGTGCGAGTCGTCCCAAACGTTAACTTCGGCATTCAGTGTGACAAAATCCGGAAAACGTCACACTCTGCTGGGGACACTTTCCCTGCTGCCCTGCTGTTTTTCAGAAACACAACCCTCGCTGGATGGGAAAATCAAATGTGCAGTTGCAGTTGGTTGCACCACCACCACCAGCGCGAAAAGGGGGAAAAACTGTTGTCCAAGGTTTTTAGCGAAGAGGGGAGCAGCAACAATGGCAGGATAACAAACAGTTAGAGATGCAACAGGGAAGCTTATTGTTGTGTCGAAAGTGTATAGCCAACCTACCAGCAGATATGAAAAGATTCCGTTGCATTGTTGTACCTCTCTCTCTTTTTTTCCCTTGAGTTTATCGATAGAGAGAGAGAGTGAGAGCTTTTTTAAAAGTTCGAAAGGAATTTGAAACCATTCTGAACAAAATGCAAGGGGAGATTCGAACCTGCACAACAACAACAACGCACCCGCATGATTATATTTTTCCCACCCATTTACTACAAAGTGTGACCCTTCCTTCTCGCAGCTATATGCACAACGCACGAAAAACGCGTTAGGATGCGCGCGACCGTACCCGAATTACTATCGGAACGGAAGCGCAAACAAAGAGGGAAAAACTACAACTAAAAGTACGATGATGGGGACACACAACGACCGTGACGACCTTGTAATGCTTGTGTGCTCCTTTTTGTTACTCCCGGAAAAAAGTGCTGCAACGAACCCTGCCATTCTGTGTGCCTCTGTTGGATCTATCTCGCTCTCGTTCTCTCAGCTCAACTAGCGTCGTATCAGTGATGGCTGGCGCATATTATTGCAAAATTCTTTGCAGAAAACAAAACAACAGCAACGATAGGTGCGATGATTGTGTGCTTTTTGTCCGGAGCAGGAGAGCGATTTAACGATGCGTGAAGGAAGTATATATACGTAAGTAAAACTGAAAAATAAACCCTTCTCCTTCCATTTTCATACCATATCCACCCTATCCATCGGCATTTGGATGACTCTTTCCTCCCTTTTTTTCATGTGTATTCTTCGGCGAGCGTCAATGTGTTGAAAAATTCATTACTCACATCGTCGAGGGTCGTCCGTCGTGATCGTGTGTTTGGTGATTCACCTGCCACACGGCGGAACACTTTACGCTTGATATGGAGCAGCCAAAAGCAAGAACCTCTCGACTGCCTTTACCGGTCCATATGTGCCAGGCAGCACACATCACCCCAAAGAAAGACACAACACTACAGTGGAAGAGGTGAAGCGAAAAGTTACGACCAAACAACAACAACAACAAAAAAACATATTAAGAATGCAAAAAAATAAAGCCAACAATCCGACAAACTTCCGCAAAAAACATGGTGAAACCCCCACCACACACACACACTTCCAACAATAGCGTGGCGGAATGATGATATGAACGACGCGCGAGGCGTCGACGCAAATAATGGCAACAACAAAAAAAGAAATCTAATCAATGCTAATGAGAGAACCGTGCAAGAACCGGTCAAACCACACACACACACACAAACTCAACAAAGAGCTATATGACCGCACATTCGCACACCAGTCGTATCAACATATTATTTTGCTGAACCTTTTTTTTACTCCATTTGGGACGGACGCGACATGGCACACATGGCGCCAAAGTAATAGAATTTTGAGCAATAGACAATATATCCAACCGTTGCGAAACAAACATAAGATGAACTAAATGGAACACACACCCTCTATCTCCAAAGCCCATCCTGCAAGAATGATTTGTGGTGATTTTAAATCAAGAACAATTAAATACGGCATGACCTGTGCGTGCGTGTGTCTCTACCGTAGTTGTTTACCGGGAGACACGGAAGAGAGACAGAGAGAGAGAGAGAGAGAAAGAGGGAGATACATCTCTCAGTAGTCAAGCTATTGGGAGGGCAGCCTCCCAAAGGGATGAAAGAAGGGGATGAACTCCACACACGAACTGGGGACACACTAGCCAGGCACGGGGAACACACAACATCATTTTTCTTACTCACCATCACCACACCAACACCATCCGACAGACCACTTCTCGGGACTCAATTGGGTGTATTCAATTTCTTCTCATTGAAGCCAATTTGTGCGACGAAAGAACGCGCCGTACATTGCGTCAAACGGACGAGACCCCGAAGAATATGTGTATGAGAAGTAAACTACTACCCTTCCTCTCCTCCTGCCCCGTTGGGTGAAGGGACTGCACCTTTATCTCTCTGTCACTCTTGGTGTAATTGCGCGCGAGTGCGTATACAAATGGTGCCATTATCTGAGCATACAAATATATGTGCCAGAGGGAAGAGCTAATCTGTGGGGATATTGGATGCAACAAGTCTCAGATTCGGTGGAGAGCATAGCAGAAACCCACCAACAAGTCAACATGTGTTTCCAGGAAGATATCGATCGCTCGGCGACTCTATTCTAGATATGCCTGTTATATACTAGAGTATGAAGTGTGGAGTTCCCTCCAAATCAATGCATCTCGGTGGTAGATATCATGTGACATCACAAGCTCCCTCCAGCGTTTGGTAGAGAGGACTGGTTGTTCGTTTTGAAATGTATACAACCCACCCGCGGAAAGTTCGTTACCAAAATCAAGGTTGGTACACACACACCTTGGAATTTGTGGTCAGAACCTGCCACCTCAGGAGGATCCTTAATACGATATGACTTTCATCTGGTTGTTTTCATGTATGTTTCTTCTCAATTTTCAAGCTTTTTTATTCATCGTGATCACGTCATGAGCAATGACAAAACACGAAGGATCGTCAGAAAGTCCTCTTAGATATTCAACAAGAGCAGCATCTCGGTTTGATGATAAGCTGAGATAAAGTCTAAGTGGATCTAAAATTGCGAAAACCATAAGAATCCTTGGGAGAATTGGCAAACTTTGTATATACCTTGTCCAAAAATGACCTTCTTCCGTATCACTTTTTTGTTCTACGTCGTACGATCGTTCAAAAGAAAACGTTAGCAGTCAATCATCAAAGCCTAATAACATAACTCCTGTGGCGTACACCTTCATCTCTCGCGATACAAAAGGGCGGGTGTGTGTGATTGCAAATTTTAAGACCGAATCGAAGTGACTCTCTTTTCTGCTTCGTTTCTGCCTCTGTTGTATTGTGTCCCGTAAGTTCCGCATGAATACGGACATTGTGGTAGCACAAGCGAGACTTCACTACAGAGAGCGCCACGGTGACGACTCTGGATGGAAAGATCATTCCAAAAAAAAAAGGCAACGGTGGCGTAAGAAGGGTCGGCGGGAGCGCGGTTGTGAAGTTCCTCCTTCTCAACCAACCGTAGCAACAGCAACAAAAATATATATAAAACCTCCCCGGTACCAAACCCGGCAAAACGGCGTTGGAGAGCAGTGAAAGTTATGACTTATTTGCTGCTATTGCCTGTTATTGCCGGCTGCTGTCCGATCGATCGAACTTCGGGACGGCGCATACACACACACCACACACCACACACTTCCGGAGTAGTAGAGTCCACCTCGTGCAACACCAGGCGAGCTTTTTATTAAAAAAAAAAACAGCTAAACGGCACCCACCATCAACACTGGGGTTGGCTCGCCACAAAACGTCACATCTATAAACCTTATGCAAATGACAGTTTCACTCTTTGGTTCCTTTGGTTCCAGACAACAGAAAAAATGGCTAACCGGCACGGGGGTTTTGGATTTTGGCGGATTTTTAAGGTGGTAAGAGAGAAGGGTCCTTCTTTTCTTTCCACAAGGAGCAAGGCGAAATTTGTGTTTGCAAAAACAGCCACCCGTTTGTACTTCCCAATAAGAGAAACTATCCAGGCGCAGGTAAAGGAGACTATTTCACGAACCCTGGGTGCTCTTGAGATGTAGTGACGACGCCACTTGGCGCCATTTGTTCCACCCAAAACTAGAGAGTTTATCCATGTATATATATATATAAAAACGCAACGATAAAATGGCACTCCACTTGAATGTTGTAGTGTTGCGTAGCGGTAAACTGTTTCTACCTATTCACGGCTTTAACAAAAAAAAAACACTCATCCTTACCTTGCGTGGGTACTCTCCAAAATCGTAGAGTGACGCGCTGTGCATTATCGCAGTAGACATGTTTGTTGCTACGGAGATGCTGGCTCGTGCGTATACAGGCTCCTTTGCTAACGGTGTTTTTTTTTTATTTCTATTTTATTCGCTCGCTCCACACACTACTCACACAAGGTAGCACATACGCACGCTCACGCACACTTACTGGTGGGGTCGAGGCGCGCTTGATGCGATAAAGGCGAATGATAACGATAAACACGCGGTGACGAGGTTAGAATATCGCGCCGGAACGGATGATTCTCTCTCTGATCGATTATACTGCGCTTCGACCTTTCGCTTGCTTTGCGCGAATGTGATTGCACACAGAAACACCAACACACTAATGCACAAAAACTCACTTTTCTCTCATATATATTACACACTCGGAGGGGGGCTCGCTTTTGCTCTCGACGATGCACCCGACAGGGGAAAAAAATGATCACTTGCGCCTTTTTGTATCAGCGGATAAAACCAGCAAAAAATATATCGCATCCACGGATTCACACGGCAAAATGGAATTAAAACAAAAGCTCCAATATTTTAAAAATCGCAACACACTTTTGCTTTTTCTTTTGTTTTATCCTTCGGGAACTAATACCGGGCTCTCTATCTTCCCCAGCAGCACACTTTGATTTTTTGGCAGCGAACGATTTTTTTTTCTTATTACTGAACAACTATGGCCGGAGAGAGGACAACCGAGCACGGACGTATTTATAATAGCGAATTCGTTTTTCTTTTTCTCGACTCGGGAAAATGCACTATTTCGGCCGTTAAATAATGATTTTCACTAAAACAAAACAACTCACGAAAACCTCTCGTTCTCACTTTCCTCGAAGATCGCGCGTTTAATGCTTTGCAGTTCTTGAAACCGGCTCGTACCAGTGTGCGCGCTTGCCTTGTTTTTCGTGCTGTGTTCGCAGACGTATCATGGAAACCAATCGCAGTAGGCTTTCGCTGTGTTGCAGTGTGACAGGCGGGCCAAGTGAAAAAAAAAATCTGTTTTTTTACAGTGTGTTAACAACACGACCTGGTCCTGAAGAACGGAATCAAAAATGGTTTCCTGCGGTGTGTCACACACTGTTACGGATCTCGCGCGTACACTAATAATCCGTTTCACTTTTGCCACTACTACTGCAGAGCTTTAACACTGTGTCAGCCAAAATGTTCCTTTTGTTCGCTATATCGGGAACGGTGGTGCGTTTGAGAGTAGAACTGTTAGAACGTGGCTCTATGTGTGCCGGGAGCTATGACTGGGTCTGTCGGAATGGAGATAAGAAAACGGCGGTTAGAAATCAGCTTACACAATTGTTGCTAAATCATCATGTCGGCGGCGGTGGTGGTGGTGGCTCAGCATTACTTACATTTCAAGTGTAGTTTCAACCGACAACTGTTGCTAACCTTTTCTACGTTTGATAACCGACACGCGGAAGCTCTACCCATAAACACGTATACACACACACACACACACAACGCACGGCTAAACCGCTTGCGTTTGGTTTCAGTAATGCGCGGAAAAGTATGTTCCCGATTAGCACGATTTATTTCACCGGAAAAATTCGAAACAATGTCCAACGAGTGCGTTGCAACGTTCACCAGGTAAGAAAACACACAATCCGCCTTGCTGTTCCACGCGCTGTTTTACATTGGCTGCTTCAACCGATCTTTCAACCTTTTCGATTTCTGCACTCTGCGCGTAACGCGTGGGCTGCTCGTGTCGTGCTAGCTCTGGCAGTTCAACTTGGCTCACCGAACTTGTTCGCAAACTGGCTGCGCTAAGTCCGCTACGATCTGCACTGGACGCCGCTCGTTTCAATTCTGTGCCCGTGTGTTGGAAGCGATCGCACTTGGTGGCTCCGCATCGGCAACGTTCGCTCTGTCGCGCACCACTACCAACGCACCCGACTTTGCACCACACGCACACCACGAACGCGGCGCGCGCGCATCTAGAGGGGAGTGTGAGCGAGCGAGTGTGAGTGTGCGTGAGAGCATATAGCTCGCCGTATGAATCGAAGCCCACTGGTTGCGCGTGTGTGCAACCTGCTAAAACTGGTGAGTTTTCAAGCGAGTTTTGCGACTCATGCAGTTCCGCTTGTTTTTGTGCAAAAACCGTGAAATTCGCATCCAATAAGGATGGAGCATTATTTCCTTAGCACAGTGACACTAAACGTGCAGGCAAACCGGCTAGCCTCAATGTGTACGACGCCATTTAAAGACGTTTTTCTCACCGTACAACGTTCGTGTGCAGTTGTGAAGTGGGGCCTGTAAACGGTGGCAAAAGTGCGTCAGTTCAAATGAAAATGAAATGAAAGGGAAGAAAGGAGGAAACAAACAAAACAAGTGTCCAACACACATGCACACATTCCGTGCGAACGTAACCGTGCAGGCGGGTAGAAAGAGAAAGTGAAGCGCACATCGTATGCGCGTGGGAACGAGATAGCGCGAAACATTATTTCCCCTGCCAGCCAGTGATGGAATTGAGTGTAGCCGTATGTTTTGTGTACGCATAGGGGAATGTGTGCTTGTGTGTTGGTGCGATGGGTTCTTTGTTTGCATTTTACGTAGTGCGTTTTTTTTCCCTCCTACTCTTGTAAAGGGGGTATCTGCTTTATCGTACGTTTCACGATGCGTGCGTGTGCAGTTTTTTTTTTGTTCTCTCCCGTCACGCTGGAAATGTGACAAATTTTATTTTAGCAATATCGACAGTACCGGCACATCCGTAAAAGCGCACACAGAATGCATTCGAGTTGTGCAGTATCGTGCCGAGAGAAAATGGTGATAACAATTGGCGGACTAAGTAGCGTACCCTGCCGGAACCTTAACGTCCATGATTGTTTGACGCATGATTAAGCCGAATTCAGGAACAGACACTAACGATGAAGAAACACTAAGCAACAATCGACGACATTTGAACTTTAAAATGGAATACTTCCTTATGGAGAAACATTGTTTCGAATAGGACACTTCAAAATAGCTTCTGGACGTAAGTAAAATTAGTACAAGCGTGTAAGTATTTTGCCGATCGTTTATTTATAAACTATGCACAACTGTACAACATCAATTTATTACGCTATCGTGTATCACTCTCTTTTGTAGAAAAATTAATTTTAGGATTAATTTGTTCCACTAGGGATTTCCAACACAACTTCCTACCTGTCGTACTGTAAGACATTACTTTTTATTACCACTGTTGACACCTGACAGATGAGACCCATAAAATAATTTCTAATGTTCTTCGCTATTCGCTTGTCCTGCTCAGTACCTGTGGTTCTACTTTCTGCAACGACAGGCAAACAATTGTCCCTTTCCTGTTCGCTTTTCGCAGCTAGATTACCTCATAGGACACACAGGGTCTTAAGGGTCTTACGGGGCACCTGATTGGCAAGCGGGAACGATGTGTTAAGGGCAGATTTTTTCTTCTTCTAATATTAATTGTTTTTGCTTTCTTCATCTCGTTGCCCTGCCCTGTTATTATCGTCTTTTTTTTTTTGGTCAAAAAAACTAAAAAAAAAAACCCCAGACCCTAGAATCCTAATACGTTTACCTGTTCTTTTCATCGACATAGGTCTCTACAGCAAACGTCCCGATTGATGGCAGATGAAAAAGAGAGATGAAATGAGTTGAATACAAGCACCCAGATAAGGAACAGAATGATACGGGGACGTTTTAGGGATTTCGTTGGCCCACATCCCTTTAAGTCCCTCGGTCGGGTTTTGCATAACCGTGACGAACGCTGAAAAAGATCAGATGATC
>STHB01032794.1:0-23018 GCA_018908115.1 Anopheles rivulorum
CAGCCACTCCACTGGGTGAGCAAGCAAGCCCACTGGCTGGACAAGCCTCCATACTGAGTGGGCAAGTAACCCCTCTGGGTGGGCAAGCCACTCCTCTGGTTGGACAAGCCAACCCACTGGATGGCAAGCCACCCCGCTGGGTGGGCAAGCCATCCCACTGGGTGGGCAAGTAACCCCACTGGGTTGGCAAGCCATCCCACTGGTTGGGCAAGGCACCTTACTAGATTGGCAAGCCACCCCACTGGGAGGGCAAGAAACCCCACTGGGTGAGCACGCCTCCCCACTGGGTAAGCAAGCCATCCCACTGGGTGGGCAAGTAACCCCACTGGGTTGGCAAGCCATCCCACTGGTTGGGCAAGGCACCTTACTAGATTGGCAAGCCACCCCACTGGGCTAGGCAAGAAACCCCACTGGGAGGGCATGCCACCCCACTGGGTAAGCAAGCCATCCCACTGGGTGGGCAAGTCAACCCACTGGGTGGGCAAGCCACACACCTGGGTTGGCAAGCAACCCCAATGGATGGGCCAGCCACCGCACTGGGTGGGTAAGCCATCTCACTGTTTGGGCAAGCCAACCCATTGGTTGGCCAACCACCCCACTGGGTGGGCAAGCCACCCCACTGGGTGGGCAAGCCAACCAACTGGGTGAACAAGCAACCGCACTGGTTGGGCAAGTCACGCCACTAGGTGGGCAAGCAACTCCAGTTGGTGGGCAAGCCGCCCCACTGGATGGGCAAGCCATCCCACTGGTTGGGCAAGCTACCCCACTGGGTGGGCAAGCCTATCCACTGGGCGGCCAGCCACCCCTCTTGTTGGGCAAGCCACTCCACTGGATGGAAAAGCCACTCCACTGGGTGAGCAAGCCATCCCACTGGGTGAGCAAGCCATCCCACTGGGAGGGCAAGCCATCCCACTGGGTGGGCAAGCCATCCCACTGGGTGGGCAAGTCAACCCACTGGGTGGGCAAGCCACACACCTGGGTTGGCAAGCAACCCCAATGGATGGGCCAGCCACCGCACTGGGTGGGCAAGCCATCTCACTGTTTGGGCAAGCCAACCCATTGGCTGGCCAACCACCCCACTGGGTGGGCAAGCCACCCCACTGGGTGGGCAAGCCAACCAACTGGGTGAACAAGCAACCGCACTGGTTGGGCAAGTCACGCCACTAGGTGGGCAAGCAACTCCAGTTGGTGGGCAAGCCGCCCCACTGGATGGGCAAGCCACTCCACTGGGTGAGCAAGACAACCCACTGGGTGGGCAAGCCACCATGCTGGGTGGACAAGCTACGCCACTGGGTAGGCAAGCCACCTCACTGGGTGGACCAGCCACTCCACTGGGTGAGCAAGCCAGCCCACTGGGTGGACAAGCCACCGTACTGAGTGGGCGAGTAACCCCTCTGGGTTGGCAAGCCACTCCTCTGGTTGGACAAGCCAACCCACTGGATGGCAAGCCACCCCGCTGGGTGAGCAAGTAACTCCACTGGGTAGGAGAGCCACTCCGCTGGGTGGGCAAACATTTCCACCACGTGGGCCAGCCACACAACTGGGTGGGCAAGCCACTCCACTTGAAGCGCAAGCCACCCTTCTGGGTGGGCAAGCCATCCCACTAGGTGGGCAAGCCACCCCACAGGGTGGGCAAGGAACCCCGCTGAGAGGGCAAGCCACCCTACTGGGTGGGCAAGCCAACCTATTCGGACGGCAAGCCATCCCACTGGGTGTGCAAGCCACTCCACTGGGTGGGCAAGCCACCCCACTGGATGGGAGAGGAACCCCGCTGAGAGGGCATGCCAACCCACTGGGTGGGCCAGCCATTTCACCACGTGGGCCAGCCAACCTCTTGAGTGGCAATCCATCCCACTGGGTGAGCAAGCCACCCCACTTGGTGGGCAAGTCATCCCACTGGGTGGGCAAGCCACCCCACTGGGTGGGAAAGGAACCCCGCTGAGCGGGCAAGGCAACCCACTCGGAGGGCAAGCCATCCCACTGGGTGGGCAAGGAACCCCACTGGGTGGGCAAGCCACCCCACGGAGTGGGCAAGCCAACCCACTCGGAGGGCAAGCCATTCCACTGGGTGTGCAATCCACCCCACTGGGTGGTCAAACCACCCCACTGGTTGGGCAAGCCGATCCACTGGGTGGGCAAGGCACCTCACTGGGTGGGCCAGCAACCCCACTGGATGGGAAAGCCAATCCACTGGATGGGCCTCAAACCCCACTGGGAGGGTAAGGAACCCCGCTGAGAGGGCAAGCCACCCTACTTGGTGGGCAAGCCAACCTACTCGGAGGGCAAGCCATCCCACTGGATGTGCAAGCCACCCCACTGGGTGTGCAATCCACCCCACTAGGTGGTCAAGTCATCCAACTGGGTGGGCAAGAAACCGCCCTACGAGGGCAAGCCATCCCACTGGGTGGGCAAGATACCCCACTGGGTGAGCAAGCCACCCAACTGGGTGAACAAGCCACCCGACTGGAAGGGCAAGTAACCCCAGTGGGTGGGCAAGCATCCCTACTTGGTGGACAGGCCACCCAACTGGATGAACAAGCCACCCCACTGGATGCACAAACCACCCCTCTGGAGGGAAAGCCACCCCAATAAGAGGGCTAGCCAACCCACTGGTTGCGAAAGCCATCCCACTGGGTGAGCAAGCCAACCCACTGGGTGAGCTAGCCACCATGCTGGGTGGACAAGCTACTTCACTGGGTAGGCAAGCCACCTCACTGGGTGGACCAGCCACTCCTCTGGGTGAGCAAGCAAGCCCACTGGGTGGACAAGCCACCATACTGAGTGGGCAATTAACCCCTCTGGGTCGACAAACTGACCCACTGGATGGGCAAGCCACCTCACTGGGTGGTTAAGTCATCCCACTGGGTGGGCAAGTCAACCCACTGGGTTGGCAAGTCACCCCACTGGGTGGACAAGCCGACCCACTGGATGGGCATGCCACCCCACTGGATGGGCAAGCCACCCTACTGCGTGGGCAAGCCACTTCTCTGGGTGGACAAGCCGACCTACTGGATGGGCAAGCCACCCCACTGGGTGGGTAAGCCACCCCACTAGGTGGGCAAGTAGCTCCATTGGGTGGGGAAGCCATCCCACTGGGTGAGCAAGTAACTCCACTGGGTAAGCAAGCCACTCCGCTGGGTGGGCAAGCCTTTCCACCACGTGGGCAAGCCACTCCACTTGAAGCGCAAGCCACCCTTCTGGGTGGGCAAGCCATCCCACTGGGTGAGCAAGCTACCCCACAGGGTGGGCAAGAAACCCCGCTGAGAGGGCAAGCCACCCTACTTGGTGGGCAAGCCAACCTACTCGGAGGGCAAGCCATCCCACTGGGTGTGCAAGCCACCCCACTGGGTGAGCAAGCCTGCCCACTGGGTGGGCAAGGTACCCCGCTGAGAGGGCCAGCCATCCCACTGGATGTGTAAGTCATCCCACTGGGTGGGCTAGCCACCCCACGGAGTGGGCAAGCCAACCCACTCGGAGGGAAAGCAATCCCACTGGGTGGGCAAGGAACCCCACTGGGTGGGCAAGCCACCCCACTGGGTGGGCAAGGAACCCCACTGGTTGGGCAAGCCCACCCACTCGGAGGGAAAGCCATCCCGCTGGGTGTGCAGGCCAACCCACTGGGTGGGCAAGCCACCCCCTGGGTGGGCAAGCCACCCCACTGGGTGGGAAAGGAACCCCGCTGAGCGGGCAAGGCAACCCACTCGGAGGGCAAGCGATCCCACTGGGTGTGCAAGCCACCCCACAGGGTAGGCAAGCCACCCCACAGGGTGGGCAAGCAACCCCACTGGGTGGGAAAGGAACCCCGCTGAGAAGGCAAGCCAGCCAACTGGGTGGCCAAGCCATCTCACTGGGTGGGCAAGCCATTCCACCACGTGGGCCAGTCAACCTATGGTGTGGGCCAGCCAACCCACTTGATGGGCAAGCCATCCCACTGGGTGGGCAAGCCACCCCCTTGGTGAGCAAGCCAACCCACTAGATGGGCAAGTCACCCCACAGGGTGGGCAAGGAACCCCACTAGGTGGGCAAGCCATTTCACTGGGTTGGAAGGCCACCCCACTGGGTTGGCAAGTCACCTCACTTGGTGGGCAAGGAACCCCGCTGAGAGGGCAAGCCCCCCCACTGGGTGGGCAAGCCAGCCCACTGGGTGGGCAAGCCATCTCACTGGGTGAGCAAGCCACCCCACAGGGTGGGCAAGCCACCTCACTGGGTGGGCAAGGAACCCCGCAGAGAGGACAAGCCACCCCACTGGGTGGGCAAGCCACCCCACTGGGTGGGCAAGCCATCCCACTGGGTGGGCAAGCCACCCCACAGGGTGGGCCAGGAACACCACTAGGTGGGCAAGCCATTTCAATGGGTTGGAAGGCCAACCCACTGGGTGGGCAAGTCACCTCACTTGATGGGCAAGAAACCCCGCTGAGAGGGCCAGCCACCCCACAGGTAGGGCAAGGAACCCCACTGGGTGGGCAAGATATTCCACTGGGTTGGAAGGCCACCCCACTGGGTGGGCAAGCCACCCCACTGGGTGAGCAAGCCATCCCACTGGGTGGGCAAGCCACCCCACTCGGTGGGCAAGCCACCCTAATTGTTAGGTAAGCCACCCCACTGGGTAGGCAAGCCACCCCACATGGTGGGCAAGGAACCCCACTGAGTGGGCAAGCCACCCCACTGGGTGGGCAAACCAATCCACTGGGAGGGCAAGCCACCCTACTAGGTTGGCAAGCCAACCCACTGGGTGGGCAAGCCTCCCCATTGGGCGGCCAGCCACCCCACTGGATGGGTAAACCACCTTACTGGGTTGGCAAGCCACTCAACTGGGTGGGCAAGCCACCCCCTTGGTGAGCAAGCCAACCCACTAGGTGGGCAAGTCACCTCACAGGGTGGGCAAGGAACCCCACTAGGTGGGCAAGCCATTTCACTGGGTTGGAAGGCCACCCCACTGGGTTGGCAAGTCACCTCACTTGGTGGGCAAGGAACCCCGCTGAGAGGGCAAGCCACCCCACTGGGTGGGCAAGCCACCCCACTGGGTGGGAAAGCCACCCCACTGGGTGGGCAAGCCACCCCACAGGGTGGGCAAGCCACCTCACTGGGTGGGCAAGGAACCCCGCTGAGAGGACAAGCCACCCCACTGGGTGGGCAAGCCACCCCACTGGGTGAGCAAGCCAACCCACTGGGTGGGCAAGGTACCCCGCTGAGAGGGCCAGCCATCCCACTGGATGTGTAAGTCACCCCACTGGGTGGGCTAGCCACCCCACGGAGTGGGCAAGCCAACCCACCCGGAGGGAAAGCAATCCCACTGGATGGGCAATCCACCCCACTGGGTGGGCAAGCCACCCCACTGCGTGGGCAAGCCAGCATATTGGGTGGGCAAGTAACCCCTCTGGGTGGGCAAGCCACTTCTCTGGGTGGACAAGCCGACCCACTGGATGGGCAAGCCAACCCACTGGGTTGGCAAGCCATCACACTGGGTGGGCAAGCCATCCTACTAAGTGGGCAAGCCACCCCACAGGGTGGGCAAGTCTCCCCACGGAGTGGGCAAGCCTACCCACTCAGATGGCAAGCCAACCCACTGGGTGGGCAAGCAACCCCACTGGGTGGGCAAGCCACTCCACTGGGTGGGCAAGCCACCCCACTGGGTGGGCCAGCAATCCCACTGGGTGGGCAATCCCAGTCGGTTGGCTTGCCAACCCAGTGGGGTACCTTGCCCACCGAGTGGGGTGGCATGCCCTCCTAGCGGGGTTCCTTGCCCACCCATTGGAGTGGTTTGCCCACCCATTGGAGTGGTTTGCCCACCCATTGGAGTGGTTTGCCCACCCAGTGGGGTTCCATGCCCACCCGGTGGGTTGGCTTGCCCTCTCAGCGGGTTTCCTTGCCCACCCAGTGGGGTGGCTTGCTCACCCAGTGGAGTGGTTTGCCCACCCAGTGGGGTTCCATGCTCACCCAGTGGGGTGGCTTGCTCACCCAGTGGGGTGGCTTGCCCACCCAGTGGGGTGGCTTATCCTCCGAGTGGGGTTGCTTGCCCACCCATAGGTGTGGCTTGCCCACCCAGTGGGGTGGCTTGCTCACCCAGTGGGGTTCCATGCCCACCCAGTGGGGTGGCTTGCCCACACAGTGGGGTGGCTTGTTCACCCAGTGGGGTGGCTTGCTCACCCAGTGGGGTGGCTTGCTCACCCAGTGGGATGACTTGCCCACCCAGTGGGATGGCTTGCCCACCCAGTGGGATGGCTTGCCCACCCAGTGGGTTGGCATGCGCTCCTAGCGGGGTTCCTGGCCCACCCAGTGGGTTGGCTTGCCAACCCTGTGGGGTGCCTTGCCCACCCAGTGGGGTGGCTTGCCCACTTAGCGGGGTTCCTTGCCCACCCAGCTGAATGGCTTGCCCACCCAGTTGGGTGGTTGCCAACCCAGTGGGGTGGCTTGCCCACCCAGTGCGATGGTTTGCCCTCCGAGTGCGGTTGCTTGCCCACCCAGTGGGGTGGCTTGCTCACTCAGTGGGGTTCCATGCCCACCCAGTGGGGTGGCTTGCCCACGCAGTGGGGTGGCTTGTTCACCCAGTGGGGTGGCTTGCTCACCCAGTGGGGTGGCTTGCTCACCCAGTGGGATGACTTGCCCACCCAGTGGGATGGCTTGCTCACCCAGTGGGGTGGCTTGCTCATCCAGCGGGGTTCCATGCTCACCCAGTGGGGTGGCTTGCCCACCCAGTTGGGTGGTTGCCCACCCAGTGGGGTGGCTTGCTTACCAAGTGTGTTAGCATGCCCTCCAAGCGGGGTTCCTTGCCAACCCAGTGGGGTGGCTTGCCCTACCAGTGGGGTGGCTTGCTTACCCAGAGGGATGGCTCGCCCACCCAGTGGGATGGCTTGCCCTCCGAGTGGGGTGGCTTGCCCACCCAGTTGGGTGGCTTGCCCTCCCAGTGGGGTGGCTTGCCCACCCAGTGGGATGGCTTGCCCACCCAGTGGGTTGGCATGCCCTCCACGCGGGGTTCCTGGCCCAACCTGTGGGTTAGCTTGCAAACCCAGTGGGGTGGCTTGCCCACCAAGTGGAGTTGCTTGCCCACCCAGTGGGGTGGCTTGCCCAGCCAGTGGGGTGGCTTGCTCACCCAGTGGGGTTCCATGCCCACCCTGTGGGTTGGCTTGCCCACCCAGTGGGGTGGCTGGGCCACCCAGTGGGATGGCTTGCCCACCCAGTGGGCTGGCTTGCCCTCTCAGCGGGGTTTCTTGCCCACCCAGTGGGTTGGCTTGCCTATCCAGTGGGGTGGTTTGCCCACACAGTGGGGTGGCTTGTTCACCCAGTAGGGTGGCTTGCTCACCCAGTGGGGTGGCTTGCTCATCCAGTTGGGTGGCTTGCCCTCCGAGTGGGGTGGCATGCCCACCCAGAGGGGTGGCTTGCCCACCCAGTGGGGTGGCTCGCCCTCCGAGTGGGGTGGCATGTCCTCCTTGCGGGATTCCTTGCCAACCCAGTGGGGTGGCCTTCTCACCCAGTGGGGTGGCTCGCTCACCCAGTGGGATGGCTTGCCCTCCGAGTGAGGTGGCTGGCCCACCCAGTTGGGTGGCTTGCCCTCCCAGTGGGGTGGCTTGCCCACCCAGTGGGATGGCTTGCCCACCCAGTGGGTTGGCATGCCCTCCAAGCGGGGTTCCTGGCCCACCCAGTGGGATGGCTTGCCCACCCAGTGGGGTGGCTTGCCCACTCAGTGGGGTGGCTTGCCCTCCGAGTGGAGTTGCTTGCCCACCCAGTGGGGTGGCTTGCCCAGCCAGTGGGGTGGCTTGCTCACCCAGTGGGGTTCCATGCCCAACCTGTGGGGTGGCTTGCCCACCCAGAGGGGTGGCTGGCCCACCCAGTGGGATGGCTTGCCCACCCAATGGGCTGGCTTGCCCTCTCAGCGGAGTTTCTTGCCCACCCAGTGGGTTGGCTTGCCTATCCAGTGGGATGGCTTGCCCACACAGTGTGGTGGCTTGTTCTTCCAGTAGGGTGGCTTGCTCACCCAGTGGGGTGGCTTGCTCACCCAGTAGGCTGGCTTGCTCACCCAGTTTTGTGGCTTGCCCTCCGAGTGGGGTGGCATGCCCACCCAGAGGGTTGGCTTGCCCACCCAGTGGGGTGGCTTGCCCTCCGAGTGGGGTGGCATGCCCACCCAGTGGGGTGCCTTGTCCACCCAGTGGGGTGACTTTCTCACCCAGTGGGGTTCCATGCCCACCCTGTGGGTTGGCTTGCCCACCCAGTGGGATGGCTTGCCCACCCAGTGTGGTGGCTTGGGCTCTCAGCGGGGTTCCTTGCCCACCAAGTGGTGAGGCTGGCCCACCCAGTGGGCTGGCTTGCCCTCTCAGCGGGGTTCCTTGCTCACCAAGTGGGTTGGCATGCTCACCCAGTGGGTTGACTTGCCCACCCAGTGGGATGGCTTGCCCACCCAGTGGGGTGGCTTGCCCCCCCAGTGGATTGGCTTGCTCACCCAGTGGGGTGGCTGGCCCACTCAGTGGGGTGGCTTGCCCACCCAGTGGGGTGGCTTGCCCACCCAGTGGGATGGCTTGCCTTACGAGTGGGGTGGCTTGCCCACCCAGTGGGGTGGCTAGCCCACCGAGTGGGATGGCTTGCCCACGCAGTGGGGTGGTTTGCCCACCCAGTGGGGTGGCTTGCCCACTCAGCGGGGTACCTTGCCCACCCAGTGGGGTGGCTTGCCCACCCTGTGGGGTGGCTTGCTCAACCAGGGGAGTGGGGCTTGCCCACCTAGTGGGTGGCTTGCCCACCCAGTGGGGTGGCTGGCCTACCCAGTGGGGTGTCTTGCCCATCCAGTGGGGTGGCTTGCCGACCCAGTGGGGTGGCTTGTCCACCAAATGGGGTGGCTTGCCCACCACGTGGGGTTACTTGCCCACCCAGTGGAATGGCTTGCCCACCCAGCGGGGTTATTTGCCTAGCCCAGTGGGTTGGCTTGCCCACCCAGTGGAATGGCTTGCCCACCCAGTGGGGTGGCTTGCCCACCCAGTGGGGTGGCTTGCCCTCCCGGCGGAGTTCCTTGCCCACCCAGTAGAGTGGCTTTCCCGCCCAGTGGGGTGGCTTGCCCACCCAGTGGGTTGGCTTGCCCACCCAGTTGGGTGGCCTTCCAACCCAGTTTCGTGGCTTGCCCATCCAATGGGATGGCTTGCCCACGCAGTGGAGTGGCTTGCCCACCCAGTGGGGTGGCTTGCCCACCCAGTAGGGTGGTTTGCCCACCCAGTGGGATGGCTTGCCCACCCAGTGGGGTGGCTTGCACACCCAGTGGGGTGGCTTGCCCTCCGATTGGGTTGGCTTGCCCACCCAGTGGGGTTTTTAGCCCACCCAGTGGGGTGGCTTGCCCACCCAGTGGGGTGGCTTGCCCACCCAGTGGGGTGGCTTTCCCACCCAGTGGGGTGGCTTGCCCACCCAGTGGGGTTTCTTGCCTAGCCCAGTGGGTTGGCTTGCTCACCCAGTGGGATGGCTTGCCCACCCAGTGGGGTGGCTTGCCCACACACTGAGGTGGCTCGTCCTCCCAGCGGAGTTCCTTGCCCTTCCAGTGGGGTGGCTTTCCCGCCAAGTGGGATGGCTTGCCCAACCAGTGGGGTGGCTGGCAGAAACAGTGGGGTGGCTTGCCCACCCAGTGGGGTTTCTTGCCTAACCCAGTGGGTTGGCTTGCCCATCCTGTATGGTGGCTTGCGCACCCAGTGGGATGGCGTGCCCACCTAGTGGGGTGGCTTGCCCACCCAGTTGGATGGCTTGGTAACCCAGTGGGGTGGCGTGCCCAAACAGTGGGGTGGCTTGCCCACCAAGTGGGGTAACTTGCCCACCCAGTGGAATGGCTTACCCACCCAGTGGAAGGGCTTGCCCACCCAGTGGGATGGCTTGCCCACACACTCAGGAGGCTTGCCCACCCAGTGGGGTTACTTACCCACCCAGTGGGGTTACTTGCCCACCCAGTGGGGTTTCTTGCCTAGCCCAGTGGGGTGGCTTGCCCACCCATTGGGGCGGCTTGTCCACCCAGGAGGGTGGCTTGCCAAGCCAGGGGGGTGGCTTGCCCAACCAGTGGGGTGCCTTGCTCACCAATTGGGTTGGCTTGCCCACCTAGTGGGGTGGCTTGCGCACCCTGTGGGGTGGCTGGCCCACCCAGTGGGATGGCTTGCCCTACCAGTGGGGTGGCTTGCCCACCTAGTGGGGTGACTTGCCCATCCAGTGGGGTGGCTTGCCCACCCAGTGGGGGGGCTTGCCCACCAAGTGGGGTAGTATGCCCTCCTAGCGGGGTTCCTTGCCCACCCAGTGAGTTGGCTTGCCAACCCAGTGGGTTGGCTTGCCCAGCCTGTTTGGTGGCCTTCCAACCCAGTTGGGTGGCTTGCCCACCCAGCGGGATGGCTTGCCCTTGCAGTGGAGTGGCTTGCCCACCCAGTGGGGTGGCTTGCCCACTCAGTAGGGTGGCTTGCCCACCCAGTGGGATGGCTTGCCCACCCAGTGGGGTGGCTTGCCCACCCAGTGGGGTGGCTTGCCCTCCGAGTGGGTTGGCTTTCCCACCCAGTGGGGTGGCTTGCCTAGCCCAGTGGGGTGGCTTGCCCACCCAGTGGGGTGGCTTGCCCACCCAGTGGGGTGGCTTGCCCACCCAGTGGGGTGGCTTGCCCACCCAGTGGGGTTTCTTGCCCACCCAGTGAGACGGCTTGCCCTCCGAGTGGGGTGGCTTTTTCACCCAGTGGGGTGGCTTGCCCACTTATTGGGGTGGCTGGCCCACCCAGGGGGGTTTTTAGCTCACCCAGTGGAGTGGCTTGCCCACCCATTGGGGTGGCTTGCTCACCCAGTGGGGTTTTTAGCTCACCCAGTGGAGTGACTTGCCCACCCAGTGGGGTGGCTTGCCAATCCAGTTGGGAGGCTTGCCAACTCAGTGGGTAGCACCCAGTGGGGAGGCTTGCCCACACAGTGGGTTGGCGTGCTCACCCAGTGGGGTGGCTTGACCACTTATTGGGGTGGCTGGCCCACCTTGGTGGTTGGCTTACCCCCCAAGTGGGGTGGCATGCCCTCCTAGCGGGGTTCATTGCCCGCCCAGTGGGGTGACTTGCCCACCCAGTGGGTTGGCTTGCTCACCCAGTGGGGTGGCTTCCTCACCCAGAGGGTTGGCTTGCCCACCCAGTGGGGTGGCTTGCCCTCTCAGCGGGGTTCCTTGCCCACCCAGTGGGTAGGCTTGCTCACCCAGTGGGGTGGCTTGCTCACCCAGTGGAGTTCCTTGCCCACCCAGAAGGGAGGCTTGCCCTCCCAGCGGGGTGGCTGGCCCAGCCAGTGGGGTGGCTTGCCCACCCAGTGGGATGGCTTGCCCACCCAGTGGGTTCACTTGCCCTCCCAGTGGGTTAGATTGCCCTCCCAGTTGGGTTTCTTGCCCACCCAGTAGGGTGGCTTGCCCAACCAGTGGGGTTACTTGCCCTCCCAGTGGGGTGTTTTGCCCACCCAGTGGGGTTACTTGCCCACCCAGTGGGGTGGCTTGCCCTCTCAGCGGGGTTCCTGGCCCACCCAGTGGGGTGGCTTGCCCACCCAGTGGGGTGGCTTGCCCAACCAGTGGGATGGCTTGCCCAAACTATGGGGTGGCTTGCCCTTCCAGCGGAGTTCCTTGTCCACCCAATGGGGTGGCTTGCCCTCCCAGCGGAGTACCTTGTCCACCCTGTGGGGTGGCTTGCCCTCCCAGCGAAGTTACTTGCCCACCCAGTGGGGTGGCTTTCCAACCCAATGGGGTGGCTTGCCCATCCAGTGGTGTGGCTTGCCCACCCAATGGGGTGGCTTGCACACCCAGTAGGGTGGCTTGCCCAACCAGTGGGATGGCGTGCCCAAACAGTGGGGTGGCTTGCCCTCCCAGCGGAGTTCCTTGTCCACCCGGTGGGGTGGCTGGCCGTCCCAGCGAAGTTCCGTGTCCACCCAGTGGGATGGCTTGCCCACCCAGTGGGGTGGCTTGCCCACCCAGTGGGGTTACTTGCCCACCCAGTGGGGTGGCTTGCCCACCCAGTGGGTTGGCTTGCCCACCCAGTGGGGTGGCTTGCCCACCCAGTGGGGTGGCTTGCCCACCCAATGGGGTGGTTGGCCACCCAGTAGGGTGGCTGGCCACCTAGTAAGGTTGCTTGCCCACCCAGTGGGGTGACTTGCCCAACCAGTGGGATGGTTTGCCTAAACAGTAGGGTTTCTTGACTAGCCCAGTGGGGTTACTTGCCCATCCAGTGGGGTGGCTTGCCCACCCAGTGAGATGACTTGCCCAACCAGTGGGATGGATTGCCTAAACAGTAGGGTTTCTTGCCTAACCCAGTGGGGTTACTTGCCCACCCAGTGGGGTGGCTTGCCCACCCAGTGGGATGACTTGCCCAACCAGTGGGGTTACTTGCCCACCCAGTGGGGTGGCTTGCACACCCAGTGGGGTGGCTTGCCCACCCAGTGGGGAGGCTTGCCCACCCAATGGGGTGGTTGGCCACCCAGTGGGGTGGCTGGCCACCTAGTAAGGTGGCTTGCCCACCCAGTGGGGTGACTTGCCCAACCAGTGGGATGGATTGCCTAAACAGTAGGGTTTCTTGCCTAGCCCAGTGGGGTTACTTGCCCACCCAGTGGGGTGGCTTGCCCACCCAGTGGGATGACTTGCCCAACCAGTGGGGTTACTTGCCCACCCAGTGGGGTGGCTTGCACACCCAGTGGGGTGGCTTGCCCACCCAGTGGGGAGGCTTGCCCACCCAGTGGGGTGGCTTGCGCACCCACAAGGGTGGCTTGCGCACCCAGTGGGGTGGCTGGCCTACCCAGTGGGGTGGCTGGCCCACCCAGTGGGCTGACTGGCCACCTAGTGGGGTGGCTTGCCCACCCTGTGGGGTGGCTTGCCCACCCTGTGGGGCGGCTTGCCCACCCAGTAGGTTGGCTAGCCCACCCTGTGGGGTGGCTTGCCCACCTAGAAGGTGACTTGCTAACCCAGTGGGATGGCTTGCCCACCCAGTGGGTTGGCTTGTCCACCCAATGGGATGGCTTGCCCACCCAATGGGGTTTCTTGCCTAGCCCAGTGGGGTGGCTTGCCCACGCAGTGGGGTGGTTTGCCCACCCAGTGGGGTGGCTTGCCCTTCCCAGTGGGGTGGCTTGCCCACCTAGAAGGTGACTTGCTAACCCAGTGGGGTGGCTTGCCCACCCAGTGGGGTGGCTTGCCCACCAAGTTGGATGGCTGGCCCACTCAGTGGAGTGGCTTGCCCACCCAGTGGGTTGTCTTGCCCACCCAGTGGAGTTTCATGCCCACCCTGTGGGGTGGTCTGCCCACCCAGTGGGGTGGCTTGCCCACACAGTGGGGTGGCTTGCCCACCCAGTGGGATGGCTAACTCACCCAGTGGGGTGGCTTGCCCACCCAGAAGGATGGCATTCCCTCCGAGTGGGATGGATTTTTCACCCAGTGGGGTGGCTTGCCCACACGGTAAGTTGGCTTGCTCACCCAGTGGGGAGGCTTGCCCACCCAGTGGGGTGGCTTGCCCACCCAATCGAGCTACTTGCCTACCAAGTGGGGTGACTAACCTAACCAGTGGGATGGCTTGCCCATCCAGTTGGTTGACTTGCCCACACAGTGGGGTGGCTTGCCCACACAGTGGGGTGGTTTGGCCACCCAGTGGGATGGCTAGCTCACCCAGTGGGGTGGCTTGCCCACCAAGAAGGATGGCTTGCCCTCTGAGTGGGATGGCTTTTTCACCCAGTCGGATGGCTTGCCCAACCAGTTGGGTGGCTGGCCCACCCAGTGGGGTGGTATACCCCCCAAATGGGTTGGCATACCCTAGCGGGGTTCATTGCCCACCCAGTGGGGTGGCTTGCCCACCCAGTGCGGTGGCTTGCCCACCCAGTGGGGTTCCTTGCCCACCCAGTGGGGTGGCTTGCCCACCCAGTGGGGTGGCTTGCCCACCCAGTGGGGTGGCTTGCCCACCCAGTGGGGTGGCTTGCCCTCTAAGCGGGGTTCCTTGCCCACCCAGTGGGGTGGCTTGCCCATCCAATGGGATGGCTTGCTCACCCTGTGGGGTGGCTTGCTCACCCAGTGGGGTGGCTGGCCACCTAGTGGGGTGGCTTGCCCACCCAATGGGGTGGTTGGCAACCCAGTGGGGTGGCTGGCCACCTAGTATGGTGGCTTGCCCACCCAGTGGGGTTGGCTTGCCTAGCCCAGTGGGGTTACTTGCCCATCCAGGGAGGTGGCTTGCCCATCCAGTGGGGTGGCTTGCCAACCCAATGAGGTGGCTTGCCCACCCAATGGGGTGGTTGGCCACCCAGTGGGGTGACTGGTCACCTAGTGGGATGGCTTGCCCTCCGAGTGGGGTTCCTTGCCCACCCAGTAGGATGGGGTGCCCTCCCAGCGGGGTTCTCTGCCCACCCAGGAGAGTGGCTGGCCTACCAGTGGGGTTACTTGCCCACCAAGTGTGGTGGCTTGCCCACCCATTGGGGTTACTTGCCCATCCAGTGGGGTGGCTTGCCCACCCAGTGGGGTGGCTTGCCCACCCAGTGGGATGGCTTGCCCACCCAGTGGGGTGGCTTGCCCACCCAGTAGGGTAGCTTGCCCACCCAGTGGGGTGGCTTGCCCACCCAGTGGGGTGGCTTGCCCACCCAGTGGGGTGGCTTGCCCACCCAGTAGGGTGGCTTGCCCACCCAGTGGGGTGGCTTGCCCACCCAGTGGGGTTTCTTGCTAACCCAGTGGGGTGGCTGGCCCACCCAGTGGAGATGCTTGCCCATACAGTGGGTGAGCTGGCCCACCCAGTGGGGTTTCTTGCCCGCCCAGTGGGATGGTTGGCCCACCCAGTGGGGTGGCTGAACAAACAAGTGGGCTGGCATGCCAACCGAGTGGGGTGGCTTTCCCAGCCAGTAGAGATGCTTGCCCATACAGTGGGTGTGCTGGCCCTCCCAGTGGGGTTTCTTGCCCGCCCTGTGGGATGGCTGGCCCAGCCAGTGGAGTTGCTTGCCCACCCAGTGGGGTTGCTTGCTAACCCAGTTCGGTGGCTTGCTAACACATTGGAGTGGCTTGCCCACCCAGTGAGGTGGCTGGCCCACCCAGTGGGGTGTTTGGCCCACCCAGTGGGGTGGCTGGCCCACCAAATGATGTTGCTTGCCCACCCAGTGGGTTGGCTTGCCCACTCAGTAGGTTGGCTTGCTCACCCAGTGAGGTGGCTTGCTAACTCATTGGAATGGCTTGCCCACCCAGAGGGGTGGCTTGCCCACCCAGTGGGGTCGCTGGCCCACCAAATGATGTTGCTTGCCCATCCAGTGAGGTGGCCTTCCCACCCAGTGGGGTGGCTTGCCCACCCAGTGGGGTGGCTTGCCCACGCAGCAGGGTTGCTTGCCCACACAGTAGGGTGGCTTGCCCAGCCATTTGGTTGGCTTGCCTACCTAATAGGGTGGCTTGACCGCCCAGTGGAGTGGCTTGCCCACGCAGCAGGGTTGCTTGCCCACCCAGTGGGGTGGCCTAACCAGTGGGGTTTCTTGCCCATTAAGTTGGATGATTTGCTCACCCAATAGGATGGCTTGCCCAACCAGTGGGGTGGCTGGCCCACTCAGTGGGTTGTCTGGCCCACCCAGTGGGGTGGTCTGGCCCACCAAATGATGTTGCTTGCCCACCCAGTGGGTTGGCTTGCCCACTCAGTAGGTTGGCTGGCTCACCCAGTGAGGTGGCTTGCTAACTCATTGGAATGGCTTGCCCACCCAGAGGGGTGGCTTGCCCACCCAGTGGGATGTCTGGCCCACCCAGTGGGGTCGCTGGCCCACCAAATGATGTTGCTTGCCCACCCAGTGGGCTGGCTTGCCCACCCAGTGGGGAGAATTGCCCACCTAGTGGAGTGGCTTACCCACTCAGTGGGGTGGCTTGTCCAACCAGTGGGGTGGCTTGTCCACCCAGTGGAGGGGCTTGCCCACCCAGTGGGAAGGCTGGCTTACCCAGTCGGGTTGCTTGCCCACCCAGTGGGATTTTTTGCCCACCCAGTGGGGTGGCTGGCCCACCCAGTGGAGTGGCTTGCCCACCCAGTGGAATTGCTTGTCCACCCAGTGGAGTGGCTTCCCCACGCAAAAGGGTGGCTTGCCCACCCATTGGGGTGTTTTTGCCACCCAGTGGAATTGTTTGATTATCCAGTGGAATGGCTTGTCCACCCAGTGGGGTGGCTTGTCCACCCAGTGGATTGGCTTGCCCACCCAGTGGGTTGGCTTGCCCACCTTGTGGGGTGGCTTGCCCACTTAGTGCGGTGGCTTGCCCACCTAATGGGGTGGTTTGTCAACCCAGTGGGGTGACTTGCCCACCCAGTGGGGTGGCTTGCCCACCCAGTGGGGTGGCTTACCCACCCAGTGGGATGGCTTGCCTTGCCACCCAGTGGGGTGGCTGGTCCACCTAGTGTAATGGCTTACCTACCCAGTGGGATGGCTTGCCCACCCAGTGGGGTGGCTGGCCAACCAGTGGGATGGCATGCCAACCCAGTTGGGTGGTTTGCCCACCCAGAGGGATGGCTGGCCCATCCAGTGGATTGGCTCGCCCACCCAGTGGGGTGGCTTGTACACCCAGTGGGATGGCTTGCCCACCTTGTTGGGTGGCTTGCCCACTAAATGCGGTGGCTTGCCCACCTAGTGGGTTGGCTTGTCAACCCTGTGGGGTTGCTTGCCCTACCAGTGGGTTTACTTGCTCATCCAGTGGGGTGGCTGGCCCACTCAGTTGGGTGGCTTGCTCTACCAGTGGGGTGGCTTGCCTAGCCCAGTGGGATGGCCTGCACTCCGAGTGGGGTGGCTTACCCACCCAGTGGGTTGGCTTGCTCACCCAGTGGGTTGGCTTGCGCACCCAGTAGGGTGGCTGGCCTACCCAGTGGGGTGGCTTGCCCACCCAGTAGGGTGGCTGACCCAAACAGTGGGATGGTTTGCCCACCCAGTGGGGTTATTTGCCCACCCAGTCGGGTTTCTTGCCTAGCCCAGTGGGGTGGCTTGCCCACCCATTGGGGCGGCATGCCCATCAAATGGGGTGGCTAGCCCACCAAGTGGGGTGGCTTGCGCACCCGGTAGAGTGGCTGGCCGACCCAGTCGGGTGGCTGGCCCACCCAGTGGGTTGGTTTGCCCTACCAGTGGGGTGGCTTAACCACCCAGTGGGGTGGCTGGCCTACCCAGTGGGGTGGCTGGCCCACCCAGTGGGATGGCTTGCCCTACCAGTGAGGTGGCTTGCCCAGTGGGGTGGCTGGCCACCTAGTGGGATTACTTGCCCACCCAGTGGGATGGCTTGCCCACCCAGTGGGGTTGCTTGCCCAATCAGGGGGGTTTTTTGCCTTGCCCAGTGGGATGGCTTGCCCACCCAGTGGGTTGGCTTGCTCACCCAGTGGGTTGGCTTGCGCACCCAGTAGGGTGGCTGGCCTACCCAGTGGGGTGGCTTGCCCACCCAGTGTGGTGGCTTGCTCTACCAGTGGGGTTTTTTGCCTAGCCCAGTGGGATGGCTTGCGTTCCGAGTGGGGTGGCTTACCCATCCAGTGGGTTGGCCTGCTCACCCAGTGGGTTGGCTTGCGCACCCAGTAGGGTGGCTGGCCTACCCAGTAGGGTGGCTTGCCCACCCAGTGGGGTTTCATGCCTTCCCAGTGGGGTGGCTTGCCCTCCAAGCGGGGTTCCTTGCCCACCCTCTTGGGTGGCTTGCCAACCCAGTGGGTTGGCTTGCTCACCCAGTGGGGTGGCTTGCCCTACCAGTGGGGTGGCTTGCCCACCCAGTGGGTTGGCTTGCTCACCCAGTTGGGTGGCTTGCTCAACCAGTGGGGTGGCTTGCCCACCCAGTAGGATGGCTAGCCCCCCGATTGGGTTGCTTGCCCACCAAGTGGGGTGGCTTGCCCACCCAGTGGGATTACTTGCCCACCCAGTGGGGTGGCTTGCCCACAAAGTGCGATGGCTTGCCCACCCAGTGAATTGGCTTGCCCACCTAGTGGGGTTGCTTGCCCACCCAGTGGGGTTTCTTGCCTACCCAGTGGGTTGGCTTGCTCACCCAGTTGGGTGGCTTGCCCACACACTGAGGTGGCTTGCCCTACCAGTGGGGTGGCTTTCCCACCCAGTGGGATGGCTTGCCCACCAAGTGGGGTGGCTTGCCCACCCAATGCGGTGGCTTGCCCACCCAGTGGGGTTACTTGCCCATCCAGTGGGATGGCTTGCCCACCCAATGGGGTGGCTTGCCCACGCAGTGGGGTTTCTTGCCTAGCCCAGTGGGTTGGCTTGCCCTCCAGTAGGGAGCCTGGCCCAGCCAGTGGGTTGGCTTGCCCATCCAGAAGGGGGCTTGCCCTCCCAGTGGGGTGGCTTGGCCACCCAGTGGGGTTACTTGCCCAACCAGTGGGATGGCTTGCCCAAACAGTGGGGTGGCTTGCTCACCAAGTGGGGTTACTTGCCCACCCAAAGGGGTGGCTGGCCCACTCAGTGGGGTGGGTTGCCCACCCAGTGGGGTTTTTTGCCTAGCCCAGTGGGTTGGCTTGAACACCCTGTATGGTGGCTTGGGCATCCAGTGGGATGGCGTGCCCACCTAGTGGGGTGGCTTGCACACCCAGTTGGATGGCTTGGTAACCCAGTGGGGTGGCTTGCCCAAACAGTGGAATGGCTTGCCCACCCAGTGGGGTGGCTTGCCCACCCAGTGGGGTGGCTTGCCCACCCAGTGGGGTTTCTTGCCTAGCCCAGTGGGGTGGCTTGCCCACCCAGTGGGGCGGCTTGCCCACAGAGAAGGGTGGCTTGCCTAGTCAGGGGGTTGGCTTGCCTACCCAGTGGGGTGGCTTGCTCACCCAGTGAGGTGGCTTCCTCACCCAGTGGGGTGGCTTGCCCACCCAGTGGGGTGGCTGGCCTACCCAATGGGGTGGCTGGCCCACCCAGTGGGATGGCTTGCCCTACCAGTGGGGTGGCTTGCCCACCGAGTGGGGTGGCTTGCCCACCCAGGTGGGTTGCTTGCCCACCTAGTTGGGTGGCTTGCCCACCCAGTGGGATGGCTTGCCCTACAAGTGGGGTAGCATGCCCTCCTAGTGGGGTTCCTTGCCCACCCGGTGGGGTGGCTTGCCCTCCGAGTGGGTTGGTTTGCCCACCCAGTGGGGTTTTTAGCCCACCCAGTGGGGTTTTTAGCCCACCCAGTGGGGTGGCTTGCCCACACAGTGGGGTGGCTTGCCCACCCAGTGCAGTGGCTTGCCCACCCAGTGGGGTGGCTTGCCCACCCAGTGGGGTGGCTTGCCCACCCAGTCGGATGGCTTGCCCACCCATTGGGGTTTTAAGCCCACCCAGTGGAGTGGCTTGCCCACCCAGTTGGGTGGCTTGCCCACCCAGTGGGGTGGCTTGCCCACCCAGTGGGGTGGCTTGCCCACCCAGTGGGGTGGTTTGCCTACCCAGTGGGGTTACTTGGCCACCCAGTGGGGTGGCTTGCCAACCCAATGGGCTGGCTTGCCCACCCAGTTGGGTGGCTTGCCCACCCAGTGAGGTGGCTTGCCCTCCCAGCGGAGTTCCTTGCCCATCCAGTAGGGGTCTTGCCCAACCTGTGGGTTGGCTTTCCAACCCAATGGGGTGGTTAGCCACCCAGTGGGGTGGCTTGCCCACCCAGTGGGGTGGCTTGCCCAAACATAGGGGTGGCTTGCCCACCCAGTGGGGTTACTTGCCCACCCAGTGGGATGGCTTGCCCACCCAGTGGGGTGGCTTGCCCACCTAGTGGGGTTACTTGCCCACCCAGTGGGGTGGCTTGCCCACCCAATGGGGTGGCTTGCCTACCCAGTGGGGTTCCTTGCCTAGCCCAGTAGGTTGGCTTGCCCACCCATTGAGGAGGCTGGCCCAGCCAGTGGGGTAGCTTGCCCACCCAGTAAGGTTCCTTGCCCATCCAGTAGGGGTCTTGCCCAACCTGTGGGTTGGCTTTCCAACCCAATGGGGTGGTTAGCCACCCAGTGGGGTGGTTTGCCCACCCAGTGGGGTGCCTTGCCCACCCAGTGGGGTGGCTTGCCCTCCCAGCGGGGTTCCTTGCCCAACCTGTGGGTTGGCTTTCCAACCCAATGGGGTGGTAAGCCACCCAGTGGGGTGGCTTGCCCAACCAGTGGGGTGGCTTGCCCAAACATTGGGGTGGCTTGCCCACCTAGTGGGGTGGCTTGCCCACCCAGTGGGGTGGCATGCCTACCCAGTGGGGTTACTTGGCCACCCAGTAGGGTGGCTTGCCAACCCAATGTGCTGGCTTGCCCACCCAGTTGGGTGGCTTGCCCACCCAGTGGGGTGGCTTGCCCTCCCAGCGGAGTTCCTTGCCCACCCAGTGGAGTTGCTTTCCCGCCCAGTGGGGTGGCTTGGCCACCCAGTGGGGTTACTTGCCCACCCAGTGGGATGGCTTGCCCACCCAGGGGGGTGGCTTGCCCATCCAGTGGGGTTTATAGCCTAGCCCAGTGGGTTGGCTTGCCAACCCAATGGGATGGCTTGCCCACCAAGTAGGGTGGCTTGCCAACCCAATGGGCTGGCTTGCCCACCCAGTTGAATGGCTTGCTCACCCAGTGGGGTGGCTTGCCCACCCAGTGGGGTGGCTTGCCCACCCAGTGTGGTGGTTTGCCTACCCAGTGGGGTTACTTGGCCACCCAGTGGGGTTACTTGGCCACCCAGTGGAGGGCTTGCCCTCCGAGTGAGGTTGCTTGCCCTTCCAGTGGGGTGGCTTGCCCACCCAGTGGGGTGCCTTGCCCACCCAGTGGGGTGCCTTGCCCACCCAGTGGGGTGGCTTGCCCTCCCAGCGGGGTTCCTTGCCCAACCTGTGGGTTGGCTTTCGAACCCAATGGGGTGGTAAGCCACCCAGTCTGGTGGCTTGCCCAACCAGTGGGGTGGCTTGCCCAAACATTGGGGTGGCTTGCCCACCTAGTGGGGTGGCTTGCCCATCCAGTGGGGTGGTTTGCCTACCCAGTGGGGTTACTTGGCCACACAGTGGGGTGGCTTGCCAACCCAATGGACTGGCTTGCCCACCCAGTGGGGTGGCTTGCTCACCTAGTGGGGTGGCTTGCCCTCCCAGCGGAGTTCCTTGCCCACCCAGTGGAATGGCTTTCCCGCCCAGTGGGTTGGCTTGCCCACCCAGTGGGGTTACTTGCCCACCCAGTGGGATGGCTTGCCCACCCAGTGGGATGCCTTGCCCACCCAGTGGGTTGGCTTGCCAATCCAGTGGGATGGCTTGCCCACCAAGTGGGGTGGCTTGCAAACCCAGTTGGATGGCTTGGTAACCCAGTGGGGTTACTTGCCCAACCAGTGGGGTTACTTGCCCATCCAGTGAGGTGGCTTGCCCACCCAGTGGGGTTTCTTGCCTAGCCCAGTAGGTTGGCTTGCTCACCCAGTGGGGAGGCTGGCCCAGCCAGTGGGACGGCTTGCCCACCCAGTGGGGTTTCATGCCCACCCATTGGGATGGCTTGCCCACCCAGTGGGGTGGCTTGACCACCCAGTGGGTTGGCTTGCCCACCCAGTAGGGTGGCTTGCCCAACCAGTGGGGTTTACTTGCCCATCCAGTGAGGTGGCTTGCCCACCCAGTGGGGTTTCTTGCCTAGCCCAGTAGGTTGGCTTGCCCACCCAGTGGGATGGCTTGCCCACCAAGTGGGGTGGTTCGCAAACCCAATTTGATGGCTTGGTAACCCAAAGGGGTGGCTTGCCCAAACAGTGGGGTTTCATGCCCACCCATTTGGATGGCTTGCCCACCCCGTAGGGTGGCTTGCCCAACCAGTGGGGTTTACTTGCCCATCCAGTGAGGTGGCTTGCCCACCCAGTGGGGTTTCTGGCCTAGTCTAGTGGGTTGGCTTGCCAACCCAGTGGGATGGCTTGCGCACCAAGTGGGGTGGTTCGCAAACCCAATTGGATGGCTTGGTAACCCAAAGGGGTGGCTTGCCCAAACAGTGGGGTTTCATGCCCACCCATTGGGATGGCTTGCCCACCCAGTGGGGTGGCTTGACCACCCAGTGGGTTGGCTTGCTCACCCAGTATGGTGGCTTGCCCAACCAGTGGGGTTACATGCCCATCCAGTGAGGTGGCTTGCCCACCCAGTGGGGTTTCTTGCCTAGCCCAGAAGGTTGGCTTGCCCACCCAGTGGGTTGGCTTGCCCACCCTGTGGGGTGGCTTGCTCACCCAGTAGGATGCCTGCCCTCCCAGTGGGATGGCTTGCCCACCCAGTGGGTTGGCTTGATCACCAAATGGGATGGCTTGCCCACCCAGTGGGGTTACTTGCCCCCCCAGTGGGATTCCATGCCCACCCTGTGGGGTGGCTTGCCCACCCAGTGGGGTGGCTTGCCCTCTCAGCGGGGTTCCTTGTCCACCCAGTAGGGTGGCTTACCCAACCAGTGGGTTGGCTGGCCACCCAGTGGGGTGGCTTACCCACCCAGTGGGATGGCTTGCCCAACCAGTGGGATGGCTTGCCCAAACAGTGGGTTGGCTTGCCCTCCCAACGAAGTTCCTTGTCAACCCAGTGGGGTTGCTTGTCCACCCAGTGGGGTTACTTGCCCACCCAGTGGGATGGCTTGCCCACCCAGTGGGGTGGCTTGCCCACCCAGTGGAGTTACTTGCCCACCCAGTGGGGTGGCTGGCCACTTAGTGGGGTAGCTTGCCCACCCAGTGGGGTGGCTTGCCCATCAAGTGGGGTGTCTTGCCCACCCAGTGGGGTGGCTTGCGCACCCAGTGGGGTGGCTTGCCCAACCAGTGGGGTGGCTGGCCACCTAGTGGGGTGGCTTGCCCAACCAGGGGGTGGCTTGCCCATCAAGTGGGGTGTCTTGCCCACCCAGTGGGGTTGCTTGCCCACCCAGTTGGGTGGCTGGCCACCTAGTGGGGTGGCTTGCCCAACCAGGGGGGTGGCTTGCCCACCCAGTGGGTGGCTTGCCCACCATGTGGGGTGGCCGGCCTGCCCAGTGGGGTGGCTGGCCCAACCAGGGGGGTGACTTGCCCACCCAGTGGTTGACTTGCCCACCCAGTGGGGTGGCTGGCCTACCGAGTCGGGTGGCTGGCCCACCCAGTGGGATGGCTTGCCCTACCAGTGGGGTGGCTTGCCCAGTGGGTTGGCTGGCCACCTAGTGGGATTACTTGCCAACCCAGTGGGATGGTTTGCCCACCCAGTGGGGTGG
>STHB01032795.1:0-10253 GCA_018908115.1 Anopheles rivulorum
GCCATCAGCGCGCCGCCGACGAAATCGGGCGGAACGCTACCGTTGAAGCGGACGAGATAGGCGAACAGCCAGGCGGCTAATACCGCCAGCAGGTCGAACAGGAAAGCACTCAGTGACAGCCAAGATGCTTTGGATCGCAACATCGGCGGGAGACCTCAAGATTTGTTTTCGGTGGCCGTACCGACCCGGCGCCAGCGCGCGTCGATCGCACAACCGATACACGCCAGCACGCCATACCAGGCGACCAACAGCCCCCACTGCTGCATGGTCGGGCGGCCCAATGCCCACAGGCCTGTGATTATGCCCGCGAGCATCACGAGGTACCAGTAAATGGCGGTGCGCCGATGGCCCGTGCCGGAGCGCACCATCCGCTGATAGTAATGCTCCCGGTGCGCCTGCCAGAACTTTTCCCCGCGTAACAAACGTCTCGCAAGTGTTACAGATGCATCGGCAATAAAGGGCGAGAACACGATCGCCGGAAACCAGATCGGCCAGACCCCGCCGTGCCAGCCCCAGTAGCCGAGCGCGCCCGCCAGGAAACCGAGTGGAATCGAGCCCGCGTCGCCGAGAAACAGCTTCGCCGGATGGAAATTCAGCAGCAGGAAGCCGAACGCGGCGCCCGCGATCGCCGCGCCGCCCACGACGAGATCCGGCGCCGGCTGCGCGCCGGCCAGCGCGGCGGCCGCATAGGCGCCGAAGCCGAACAGCGCCATGCCGCCGGCGAGACCGTCCGCGCCATCCATGAAGTTGTACAGATTGGTCAGCCAGACCATCGCGAAACCGACGCCGGCAAGGAGCCACCACGGCGCGGCGGCCGGATAGACGGCGATCAGCGCGACGACCGCGGCAAGGTGCGCGGCGAACCGGACCCGCGCCGGCAATCCGCGCCGGTCGTCGAGCTGCGACAGCGCGGCCAGCCCGGCGGCGGCCACCGCCACCAGCCACATCGACGGCGCAAGCCACAGGATCGCGATCACGGACACGGGCACGATGCCCCAGCCGCCGACGCGCGGTGTCGGCAGCGTATGCAGCGAACGGTCGTTCGGAATATCGGTCGCGAGTCGCCAGGCCAGCCCCGTGGCGAGCAGCGTCCGCAGGATGAGCGTCGAGGCGACGGCGGCGGCCAGAGCCACTCCGGTCGCCGTGAGCCACGTGGTAATCGCGGGATGCATGTTGTCTATTTCTGTTTGTCGCGCGAACGATACCACGCGGCGGTCGCTTCGAGGCCCTGCCGCGTCGTATGGGGCGGTTGCCAGTCCAGCACGCGCTTCATGCGGCCGGCGTCGAGCTGCAGGCTGCCCGTCAGGCGCTCGACGGCGGCGCTGCGGCCGGTCAGCGTGCCGAGCGCGCGCAGCAGCGCGACGGGTACCGGGAACAGCCGCGCCGGCCGGCCGAGCGCGTCGCCGACCATCCGCAGCAATCCGGCGACCGACGGCGCATCGTCATCGGCGACATGAAAGCATTCACCCGCGGCCCGCGGATCGATCGCGCAGCGCAGCAGCGCGTCCGCGAGATTGTCGACGTAGACGAGGCTGCGGCGCGCCGCGACTGCGCCCAGCGGGAGCGGCAGCCCTCGCGACACGGCGTCCATCATCCGCAGGAAGTTCGCGCGCACGCCGGGACCGTAGACGAGCGGCGGACGGACGACCACCACGTCGCTACCCGCGCGCAACCCGAATTGCGCGAGCGCCTGTTCCGCGCGCCATTTCGAACGCCCGTAGGGATCCAGCGGCGCGGGCGCGGCGTCTTCCGCGAGCGGCACGCCGCGATCGCCCTCGCCGACCGCCTTGATGCTGCTGGCGAACACGAAGCGGCGGGCGCCGTGCGTGCGCGCCGCCTCGGCCACGCGCAGCGTCCCCGCGACGTTGGTCGCCTCGAACGCGGCATCCGGATCGGGCGACTCGTCGCGCATCACGTGGACGCGCGCAGCCAGGTGAATCACGCAGTCGGCTTCGAGATCGGCCGGCCACGCCTCGGCCAGCCCGGCGAAATCCGGTGCGTCGTGCACCCATTCGCGAACCCCGTCGACGCACCCGCCGGGTCGGCGCACCAGCGCCGTGACCGTATGGCCCGCCGCAAGCGCCAGCCGGCAGACCGCGCGGCCGACGAAGCCGTTCGCGCCCGTCACGACGAGGCGGGTCACCAGAGCCTCCAGCCGAAGCGGTTGTAGAACTTGAACGCCGACGCCGCGAACATGCGGATGTGCGCGGAACCCTTGCGGGACGCCCCGCCGCCGTGATGGATCACGCGCGCCAGCGGCACGTAGACGGTGCGCGCGCACTGGCCGGTCCGCAAGCTGAGGTCGTAATCCTCGAAGTACAGGAAATAGCGCGGATCGAAGCCCTGCAGGCGCGCGAGCACGTCGGTACGGAACAGCATGAAGCAGCCGCTGACGATCGGCAGATCCCACACGACGTCCGTTTCGTTGATGCGGTCGCGCATCTCGTAGCTGGCCAGCCGGCGCTCGAACGGCGGACGCAGGGCCGACGGCAGGAAGCCCCTGACCAGGAGATCCACCAGCGCCGGATAGCGGCGGCACAGATACTGGATCCGGCCCGAATCGTCGCCGATGCGCGGCGTCAGCAGGCCCGCTTCGGGATGCGTATCGAGAAAATCGAGCGCCTGCGCGAGCGCATCCGGCTCGAGGTCGATATCGGGGTTCAGGATCAGGTGATAACGGCTGCGCGCCGCTTCGATCGCGAGGTTGTGCCCGCGTCCGTAGCCGACGTTGCCGTGACCCGACAGCACGCTGTATCCGATGCCGGCCTGCTCGAACGCGGCGCGCTCCGCCGCGAGGTCCGGCAAGCCGCCGTTATCGACCACGCACACGCTGATCGCGCTGCCGCCGCGCATGGCCTGGAGGCGCGCACATGCCGCACGGAGACTGGAGAACGTGCGCGCGAGAAGCGCCTCGTCCGGGTGGTACGTCACGATGGAAATCGACAGGACTTCGTCGACGGAATGCGGAGAGCGAAAGGATGCTTGCGGATGAGATGTCACGTGCTGACTATCGTTAACATTTGGCGCGAGGGGGAATCCGCCAGTGTGCGCAGCCATGCCTGCGCACGCAACCGGGATTGCCATTTGTAGCAATTATGCCGTGGCGGCGGGCGCCACGGGCATCCTGGCGGGAAAAAGGGCCGCAAGACAGGGGCTCGTTGCCCCGCTCCGGCCGGCTCCGCCCGGCGCCGAAACGCCAAATGCTTCTGTATATAATGCGTCACCTCGATACGCATCCCGCCAGTTGCACCCTATGTTTGATATTTCGGTGATTCTCAACGCTCACAATGAGGGCGGCATCATCAACCGGACGCTCCGGTCCCTGGCTGAAGCGGCAGACTTCGCAAGAGCCCGCGGTATCACCCTGGAAATTGTCGTCGTCCTTGATAACCCGAACGAAGCGACCCGCTCCGTCATCGCATCGGCTGACCTCTCCAGTTTCGACGGAGTCCAGACGATCGAGGTGTCGAACCGCTCGCTGGGTCTGAGCAGAAACTCCGGTTGCGAGATCGCGCAAGGCGAGTATTTCGCCACGGCCGATGCCGACGATCTCGTCTCGTTCAACTTTTTCGTCGAAGCGCTGGCCGCGGCCAAGCGCTACGGCAACGATGCGCTGCTGTTCCCGCAGTACCTGATCGCATTCGGTTCGATGTATTTCATTACCGAATACGGCGAAGCGGACCTGATGCCGTTCCTGCTCGCGGACATCCATCCGTACGTGTCGCGCGTGTTCTTCCATCGCTCGACGTTCGAGCGCCTCAGGTACGTTCACTGCGACACGCAACGCGGCCATGCATTCGAGGACTGGCACTTCAATTCGTGCGCGATCGCGCTCGGGATGAAGGCGCACTACATCCCCGACACCGTTCTTTACTATCGCCAGCGCCAGCAGAGCATCATGGCTGCCGCGCGCACCCAGAGCGTCGAGCTCGAAACGCCGGATACCGACCTGTTCGACCCGGCCGTTTACCTGCGCGTGTTCGCGGACGACTATCGCGCGTACCGCGCCGGCGAACGCATGCTGCCGCCGTGGTACGACGTCAAGCAGAAGTTCCTCGGCAGCCGGCTGCTGTCCGACATGACCGAGGCGGCCAACCGGATCGACCCGGCCGTCGACACGCTGTCGCTGCGGCACGGCAGCCAGACGAGCGCGATGTGGTCGACGCCCGAGCCGTCCGCGGTCTACTACGAGATGTGCGAGGCCATTCGCGACGCCGGCCCGATCACGGACGTGTTCCTGATCCCGTTCCTGCCCGCCGGCGGCGCGGAGCGCTACATCCTCGACGTGATGAACGGCCTGCTGGCATGCGGCGCGTCGAAGCGCATCCTCGTGCTGTCCGGCGAGCCGATGGAGAAGCACGCGTGGCTGTCGCGGCTGCCCGACGCGGCGATCTTCGTCGACGTCGCGGTGCTCGGCCAGAAGCTCGACGACCGCCAGCGCGATCGCATTACCGCGCGCCTGATTCGCGCCGCGGCGCCCGACGCCCGGCTGCACGTTCGCGCGTGCGTGTTTTCCCATCGCATGCTGAGCCGTCATTTCGCGCAGTTCAGCGGGCGTGACGTCACGTACTACCGGTTCTGCGACACGCGCGTCTACGAAGACGACGTATCGATCATCTCGGGCGGCGCGGTCGAGTTCCTGACGAACAACATCCAGCACATCACGCGGATCGTCACCGACAACGGCCAAACGGTCGTCGACGACGAATTCATCTTCGGCGCCAGCGCGTCCCGCTGGAACAACCTTCCCGCGCTGCTGCACGGCGTCAAGGAACCGACGCTCCACGCGACGCCGCGCCGCCGCCTGCTGTGGGCATCGCGGCTGGATGGCCAGAAGCGGCCGCAACTGGCCGTCGCGCTGTCGAAACACTTCGCGCAGAGCGGCACCGGCATCACGCTCGACCTTTACGGCGGCATTACGCCGGGGTTCGAAGTCGACCTGGCTGGCGCAAGCTACAAGGGGCCGTTTTCGGCGTTCGCGGATCTTCCGCTGCACGAGTACGACGCGCTCGTCTACACGTCGTGGTTCGACGGCTTGCCGAACGTCATTCTTGAAGCGATGGGCTCGGGGCTCCCGGTCATCGCGCCGAACATCGGCGGTATCGGCGAAGCCGTGCTCGACGGCGAGACCGGCCTCCTCATCGAGGCATCGAACGACCTCGACGAAGCCGTCGACGCGTATCGCGCAGCCATCGAGCGCCTGTACGCCCAACCCGGTCTGCTCGGCGCGCTGTCGAAGCGCGCGTCCGACTACGTTCACGACAAGCACGGCGACGCACAGTACGTCGCGAACATTCAGCGGATATTCGGTATGAATGCCTCCCATCAAGAGTCCTCCCCGCCTGCCCAGGCGCCTGCCGGCCAAGCCGCGTCATCCGCGGAAAACCAGGAAGAACTGCGTCGCCTGAGGCGCGAGCTCGCGGACGCACGCGCGAAGCTGCTCGTCCACGCACGCGAAGCCGACGTCCTCCGGAGCGAGTCGGTCGAACTGCGGCAATACGCGAACCAGTGGGTCGCGTTTCAGCGCGCGCGCATTTTCATCGTCTATCGCGCGTATCTGCGCCTGCACCGGATTCCGGTGCTGGGCCCGCTGCTGCGGGCGATCATGCGGCCGTTTACGGGGAAGTAACCACGGCCCGGCACCGCGCCGGGCAACGCGTCAGACCGGGCGCGCGTGCAATGCGCGCGCCCTGCTCCGGTCAGTCGTGCTGCGCCTGCCCGTGCGCCACCATCACGCCGGGCTCCACGTACCCGAGCAGGCCCGCATAGGTTTCGGCGCTCGTCCACACGATGCGGTCGAAGTACGAATTGAATTCCCGCAGGAAATTGAGCACCGGCGGCGGCGCATCCGCCGTGACGACCATCTCGCATCGCCGCCCCTGCCGCCACGCGTCCTTCAGTTGCCCGATCGACGGCATCGACTTCGCGTCGCTCGAAAAACGCATGACCGGCCCGGTTCGGTCGCGTCCGTCGCAAAGCCACCTGCCGGCAAACTGCCGCCGGACGATATTGGTTCGCCTGAACTGGCCGACGCTATCCGATGACGTGACGGAGCGCGTATGGATCCGGTGCCGATAGAGCGGCTCGTGGAGGTAATGGAAGCTGCCGAACTCCGCGATCTTCAGCGCCAGTTCCCAGTCCTGGATGCCGGAATAGGCATCGACCGACCCGCCGGACTGCAGATACGCGCTGCGCCGAATCACCTTCAGATGCGATGCGACCATGCCGTCGAGCAGGTCGTCCTTGATGCCCGCGTCGTTCCTGAACGCAATGGTCGGATAACCGCCGTAGTCCGCGCGCCGGATCTCGTCACCGCTTTCGTCGATGTCGAACCGGTCGGTGAACAGGTAGTCGCATGGCTGCCCCTGCGTCAGTACCTGTACGACACGGGACAGCGCGCCGGGCGCCAGCGCGTCGTCGCAATCGACGAACGCGACGTACTCCCCGGCCGCCTGTTCGACCGCTTCGTTCTGCGTGCGCGAAATACCCTTGTTTTCGCTGTTGAGGACGATCCGCACGTTCGGGTGACTGTCCTGCAGCGCACGCAGCAGCGCGGTCGTGCGCGCATCGGGAGAACAGTCGTCGACGCAGATGATCTCGAATGCGACACCCTGCTGTTCGATCACGGACAGCAGGCAGCCGTCGATGTAGTCGAAGTGGTTGTATGCCGGGATCACGACGCTGATCAGCGGCGTCGCCGACGTCGGCATCTTCGCGATGGCGGCCTGCAGTCGCGCAAGCTTCTGCGCGTGCAGATCGGCGGGCGCGGCCGGCGACGCGGCGGCACCCGATCCGGTGGCATGCGCGTGGCCGCGCAATTGCGCGATTTCCTCGACGTACGCCGGATGCTTCCGATAGAAATTCTCGAACCAGTCGACTGCGGATTCGAAGAACGCCGGTTCGCGCGCGGACACCATCGCGTCGATCTTGGCGGCTGCATGCAGCCAGCTCTTGCCCATCTTCACATACGACCGGCGCATGCTTTGCGCATGCTGCCGGTAAATCGCATTGTGCGCGTTGAGGTAGGCCATGCGTGCGCCGCGCGCACTCAGGCCGCACCAGAACAGCCAGTCTTCCTTCGCGCGCGCGGACGTGTCGAACGGTGCGTCGATCAGCACGGTCCGGCGAAACAGCGCGCAGTGGATCGGAATCGCGAAGCCGCGCTCCCATTTGTACAGGAAATCGGACAGGCCGAGCGCCGAGTGCGCGATCGCTTCGTCGTTCTTCGAAAAGACCGAGCGGGTGTCGTCGCACAACAGGAAGTTGGACACCGATACGTCGAGCGCATTCGCCACCTGGAAATGCGCCACCTGCAGGTCGAGCTTCGGCGGAACGATGAGGTCGTCCGCATCCAGCAATTGCACGAATTCGCCGGTCGCGGCCGTGATGCCCGTGTTGCGCGCGCCCGACAGCCCCGCATTCTGCTGCGAAATCACCCGCACCGCGGGCGACAGCGCTTGCGCCGCACGCAGATGGATATCGGTCCTGGGTGCCGTGCTGCCGTCATCGACGACGATGATTTCCAGCGGCCCGCGATACGCGTCGAGCACCGACGAAATCGACTCGTTCAGATACTGCGCCTGATTGAAACAGGGAATTACCACCGATACGAGCGGCAACGACAGATCACGCGATTCGTCAGCACCCGATACTTTCCGGTCAGCTCCCATAACCTTCCAACTCCTTGACATGCTCGACGAACCGCTGCCACGTATGGCGCCCGTCGATCAACTCGACGAGCGCGCGGGCGCGCGTTTCGGCTTCCTGCGAATTCGAAATGACTGACTCCATCGCCGCGCGATAATCGGCGACCTCCGGCTTCTCGGACAGCGGATATCCGGTCGAATCCGATATCAGCTCGCCCACACCGCCCACCGTCGGCGCGATGACCGGCACGCCGAGCGTCCCGATCTCGAGCAGGATGTTCGGCATGCCTTCCCACTTCGACGTGAAGATGAAGCCCGCGTACGCGCGTTCGCGCACGAGTTCTTCCGGGGACGTAAACGGCCCCATCAGATGCAGATTCGCGAGATCGGGCAACTGCTCGCTGACGTTCACGACTGCCTGGCCATAGACGTAGAAGTCGATGTGCGGACATGCCTGCACGAGCGCCAGCAGCAGGTCGACGCGCTTCTCCTTGTCGAGCCGCCCGGCCCACAGAAACGCCGGGCGCTGCCCGGCCAGATCCTGCCCGCGGCTCGCGATACGCGCGAGCGCCCGGGTCTTCCACCCGTCGGTCGCCATCCGGCTGGGGTTGTACACCGCATGCAGCTTGTCGCCCTGCTGCCCGAGGTTGTATTCGGCGCGCGCATCGGTCACGAAGCGCTGGTTGTCGGACAGCAGCGCGGTCAGCGCCGGCAGCCCCGGCTGCAGGAAATAGGCCGCGTAGCCGGTCTTGCTCTTTCCGTCCTCGGCGAACTGGAACGCAAAAATGCTGGCGAACAGGCGCGTGACTTCCTTGAGCAGGCCACCCTGCGAGATGATCGCGTTCCACGCGACTTCGCTGTTGATGTTGTGGAACACGGCGGGCCGGATCGCCAGCAGCATGTCGTACAGGAGCGCCTGCTTCAGCGCGTACGAATCGTCGCCCGTGAAATCGCGCAGGACGACCACATGCACGCCGTCGACCCGCGCGACGCGTTCGTCGACCAGGTCGCGATCGGCGACGACGATCAGGATCTGCCGATCGGGATGGATCTCGCGCAGCGCCTTCGAGAAATTGAGCGCGACGTTCTCCGCGCCGCCCGTTCCGAGGAACGGCACGGCAATGACATGGCTGACGTTTCTCACGCCCCGCTGCGCGAGGTCGAGCAGCAGGTGCTGCAGGCGCGACTCGCGCGCATGGTCGAGCAACTTTTCGCGCCGGACCGCCGAGCGCAACGCCTGACGAATCGACTTGCCCTGACGCAACGACGTGATAACCGGCGAAATGGCCTTGCGAACGCGCCACTTCGCCTCCTGGCTCACCGGCAGGCGATGGTAGACGCGTTGGGCAAAGTACAGAAGATGCTGGTATCGCGGCATGGTTAGATATCTTGAATCATTCGCTGGTGCACGGACTATCGGCTCAGGCGCCGGTACAGATTATCCGCCTTGCCCCAGATGGTGCCCCTGACACGGTCGAGTTCCGTCTGCGCGTCGGCCAGGCTGGCGGCAAGCCGCCCTTCCCGCTCGGCCGCGGCACGCAACTCCGCTTTCGCGTGTTCGAGTTCCGCGGCGATGCGCTCGCGCTCGGTACGCGCCTGATCCAGTTCGGCCAGCGCGCGATCGCGTTCGCCGCGAATCAGCACTTGAAACGTCGCGGCGCCGTCGGACGCCTGCGCATTCACCGCGGGCGCCGAACCCTCGTACTCGCCCTCCGGCCTCGACAGGCGCTCGCGAACCGCGGCAAAAGCCTGCGGCGACCAGCCGGATGCGAGTCTCGTCACGAACGCGGTCAGTTCGCCGTTGAAGAACAGATGCGGCGGAATCCTGAACGTATCCTCGTGACGGTCGTACACGCGCAGCATCTCGATCAGCTCGAGAAACCGCCGCCAGTCGCCGTCGATTTCGAAGAAGCGTCCGACGAACGACTCCATGCTCTTGCGAAGCAGGTCGAAGCGCCCGATCCGCTCGAGGTACGGATGCACGACACCGCCGGAGATGTCCGCGTACTCCCACATCAGCGCATCGCGATTGCGGTGCGTGATGTTGCCGCCGTGCGCACGATAAAGCAGGAGCGCGTCCTTCATCACATGGAACCGCGCGCCGCCGGCGAGCGAACGCAGCCAGAAATCCCAGTCCGGCGAGTAGGTCAGATCCTCCCGGAACAAGCCGATACGATCGTGCGTGGACTTCCTGACCAGCACGGTCGAATGGCACAGGTGGTTCTCCCACACCCAGCTGTCGGGTGCATTCAGGTCGAGGTCCTGATTGAACCACGGTGCATAAAAGCACTTGTCGGCATCGACCGGCTGGCTCGACGCATCGATCTCCGCCATGAAGCTGCCGCAGATGTCGACATCCGGATGGGCGTCCAGGAACGCCACCTGCGCCGCCAGCTTCTCGGGCACGAACACGTCGTCGGAATCCAGGCTCGCGATGAATTCGCCGGACGCGAGACGCAGCGCGGTGTTGTACGCCGCGCATGCGCCCTGGTTCCGCTCCTGGCGCACCGCGCGAATCCGCGGGTCGTCGAACTGCTGGATGACCTCCCAGGAATCGTCGGTCGAACAGTCGTCGACAATGATCAGCTCCCATGACGCGTACGTCTG
>STHB01032796.1:0-10244 GCA_018908115.1 Anopheles rivulorum
AGGAACAGAAAGCAAGAAAAGAAAATCCTCCCCGGGGTTTTAGGCAGCAGCGCAACGCTGCCAATCGATTTCCAAGCCTCGCAGTCGCGTTGGGATGGGCCTAAGCCACTCCCCTTTGACAAACAATAAACAAACGTAAAACTTCACATCCCGCGCCATGTATCGACCTGTCCATCGCAGACCTTTGATGTACTGGGTGCCAGTCACCGTTCGGCACGGTTCCGCAAATCGATCGCCCTAGAGCAGGAGCAGTTTATTTACATTGATTGCTGTTTCGGTGACAGGAGGCGGTGACAGCAAACGCCCCGTCACCGTTACAATGCCGGCCAGGTTGCACCGGGGGCGCACGACAGACAAGATAATAAGACATCTCACGAGCAGTCAGGCTAGATTTTGTGTGTTTTTGTTCTTTTTTCTCCTTTTTTTTTGTGTGCTGTTCTCAGCTGCCTTTGTTATGGTGTGTAATGTACGCCGGTGTAAGGGATGAATGGGATTGCTTTCGAGCATGGTGTAGATGTTTCTACGCCCCGATCGTTTCCTGCAAAGCGCACGTAATGAGTTTTGGTGTAACCGCCTAAAGCTATGCAATGCGGTGGACACACGAGCCCGTTAACGGTAGCGTTCGGGCTTTTGTTACCATGTGCGAGTGCGGCCGATGAAAGCGCTACCGAATCTTTAACTGCGTAAAAGGTATTACAAGCTTCCTGTTAATCATAGCCGTCTCGTCGGGATATTAAAATAGACATGCACTTACATAAGGGGTGAAAAATGGCTCTCGCATTAAAGGCATGTTTCAAAAAGTTCACCCTGCTCGTTCGCATCATGCACCCGTATCGATCTCGTATATTTCATGCTCGTTTCCAACCGGCATGCGCGGGGTGGAGGGTGTTGAACGCTGCCCCCCCGCCATAAATCTCCCGACGATCCGCACCTTTACGCTGTTCCGGTTGCATGCCCAGGAAGCAGCGCCGTACGAGTGTCCGGTTGGATCGTGCGGCTACCGTTTCCTTCCTTTCTGCGTCTGCTACGTCGTAAACTGGTCTCGCAAGCACCTGTGTTATTAGTTACACTTTTACCGTCACCGGGTCGTTTCACCGTATAATCTTCAATTGTGCAAAGTAGTTTTGGAAGCATTTTGAGCACACTAATTCGTCACTTCACCAGATCTTGGGTTGCCGCGATGGATGCGGGGATGGAGGAGGGGGAGGGGAGGAGGGGCTGTAGGGGTCAGGAAAGGGGGAGGGAAGGAACCTTAAGTGAAAACCCGTTTGCCACACAACGATCGTACCGCCAGCGCCAGTAGAGCGCCCCAACTTTACCGCTCTGCCCGAAGCGCTTTGGCGCAAGGAGGATGCAGCTTTGCTGCTGGCTAGAGCACCACCTTATGGTTTAGCTGCCCGCCGCCTGCCCCCTGCTCCCTCCTTGCCCACCCGGGACATCTGCGACTCCGTGCCGGTTGCGCTAGCTAGTCGTGTAAATTTAGGGCGAGACTACTCCAGCAAGTGTTGTCCATAATCCAACGCCAGCCAAAAACAATGGTGGCAAACGCAAGGAACTTTCCAACCCCCCGGTGCAGTTTCGAACGCGAGTGGCGAACGCGAGCGAGAAGTAACACTTTCGTTCAACACCTGGCGTTTATGCAAAGTACGCTCTTCCGGTCCGGTTGCAGACCGGTGCCTTTGCTTTTGCTTCGTTTTTTTTTTTGTTGTTGTTGTTGTTGTGTGTGGATGTGTAGCAGCTCACGGCGGCCAAGAAACATCTGATAGCGACTTCCGGCAAGTGTCGGCCAGCCAAGCGTCTGGCTTCGACCCCAAAAACCGTACCCAGCTCCCCCAAAAAGCGACAAGATAAGATGACGAACTGCGGTAAAAATGGTTCGGTTTTTCGTTTCTGGAAAGGGGAGGCAAAATATTGCACACCTTTTCGTACCATATCCCTTATCCCTTGCATCGATGTAAATGAGCTGTTGTAAAAAAAGAAAAAAGAAAAACAAAGTTTGACTCGCACAGTGACCCGGCGACACCTCGCAAAGCGCAAGCATTCGGTAAACTTCTCTGCGCGCGCTCCGAATGCTCCGGTGCGGGTTGCAGCATTCCTCCGAAATCGATCGGTATGCTATCGGTGCTGTAGTTATCTAATTACTCATATGCCGTACCAGTTTCGTGCATCCTGCCATCCTGCCTTCCCGCCATTTGCTTATGCTTATTCGTCGCGCTAGCCGCTAGTGGCGATAAAAATTAACCAAAAGACACCAACGTCGGCTGGCGGTGCGAAGCCGAAGAAACAGGAAGCCAATTAGCGGCAGCACTGCGCCAGAAAACACAGCGCGAAGGCACACGGACAGACCGAGCGAGCTGGGTGTGAAAGATTTAATGATTTTCCCATTAGCGCGACGCAATTAATGGTGAAACTGGCTGGCGAAGCAAACGGGGTGGCAGAACAAGATAGTCCCTTGCTATCCTGGCACGGTAGCCGTACCGAACCGCGAACACTAACACGAAACAATCGATCGACGATGGCGGTTCTGAAAAATGGGCCCCCTCCGTGTGGTTGCGGGAAAACGAAAACGCCTGAAGGTATGCAACGGGCATGGCAACACTAGACTAATCGGTCGGTCGGCTTTACCGGCGGATGATGCGACGATGGCAGTTTCGTCTGCGTCTTCAAACTTATAAAAAAATAAGGGAAAACATATGAAAAATCAATATTATTATTAATAATTATAATAATAATACTACACATAAAAATTACTAACGTTAGTATTTCTTTGCTAGCTTTTTCTATATTCCACAAAAAATGAATAAAATAAACAACATTCATCATTTGACATATGACTGTTAAGCAGCTCCTTTTCTTAACCTTAATCTGCTTGCTTGTGTAGAACACGCCGCGTAGTGGTTTTTTGCGTACCGTGCCCGACTAGTGTCGGTCGGGCAACCGTAGACGACAACGCCGTACCGAAGGCGCGCTCGGCGCGATCTAACCGTATCCAAACCCATCAGCAGCCATCGATAAAAAGGGGTGCAGCACGCTCGAACGATGTCGCTTCCGGTCAGCATAAATTCTGCCGTGAGAGGTGTGCCGTTTCTTTTTTATTTCTTTTCGTTTTTTTTTTATTATTATTTTTCGTTCACTCGATCGTTCACCAGCGCTCGTGCGATGCAGAAAATATTTGCGATGTGGGTGTTTGAGCCGCTTGAGTGGGTGAAATAAAATTTAACATCGAACGCCACCGATGGGTTGGGGGGGAGGGGGGGGGTGTGGTGGGAAGGTGGGAGAGGGAGGAAGGAAATTCTACACGTGGTATTTCGATGGTACACCCTTCATTTTACGGGGTCGTCTTGCTTACGGTTCGTGGTCGCCATCTTACCGCACTGGGTGTGCGATTCGTACCCAGGTTCGGATCCGCTTGGGAAAACAAAGGAGTGTCCCGCGGTCTGCTTTTCGCCGGACGGTTGTTTTCTTCACCGTCCGGCACTATCCTGTTGATTATGGAATTATGGTCCCATTACGAGGAGTATTTTTGTAACAAAAAAAAAGAAAGAAAAAAACACACAACAAGAGGTGGGTTGAGATTGTGTTAAAATTTCCAACACAACATCCAATCGTTCACCACCCATTGCAGCAAACTTTCGCCCCGCTGTAAGTCACGCGGCCAGGACGACCATTTGGCCAGCCAGCGGGAAAACCGGCCAGAACTATATCGGTGAAAATTAAAACAACATTTACGGAAAGCTTAATGAGGCACGGCGGGCAGATTTCTGCACATGCTGCACAGCGCTCAGCGTGTAAATAAGTTTCGCCGTAAACCACAGGAGGATGTGCCTGCCACAATTACGGATGATGCTCGTTGCGAAGTTCTCGATCCGCGCCAGGGACACGGTGTAACGCTCGTGTCGTGTCTCCGGACGGGCCCGCCCTACACGACATCCCCGAAGGTGCGCAAAACACTTTTGGACTGGTTTTCTTGCGGGGCCGCCTGCATTGCCACCAGCTCGCTGACCAACGAATATCCTCGCCCAGCAGCACAAAGCAGCTGGAACGAATTACAACCCAAAAACAAAAAGAAAAAAAAAATCACAAAACCACCCCATTTAGTCCACACATACTCCCCCCCCCCTTCCTACCCCCTCCCTCCCCCACTCACCCTTCCTCTGCTGACATGCTGACAAGCACACCCAGCGTTCCCAGGTGAAGCTCTAACGATTCCCAGCAGGTTTGGCGAGAACTGCTTGGCTGCACGGCTACCACACATTTTCTTCCCGATTATACACCGGTGAAGCAAACAACAGCAAAAAAGCTGCAATTGCCCCGCACCATCCCACCAGCAAACCCCGCGAATAAAGAAGATCTTCCTTCCCCTTTCCCACACTTTCCGCTACCGCTTCCTTACGACCGGTCCATGCAGCAAACCTGTATCAAATGACTGTAATTAGACGGCCAAGCGGGATTTTCCGGGCAAAACTCCGAAACAACGCTTGCCACTTGACCTCGCCGGGAAGGAAGGGTTGGAGGGTGTGGGGGAGGTTGTAGAGAAGAATGCCGGAAGACAGAGCGTTATGGGGCTTAATGTATTCAGGCGGGCGAAACGAGCAAAATTGCGGCCTGGCGAAGCAAACGGATCCCGGGTGGGCAGTGGTGTTTGTGTTTGTGGCAGCCTGCCGCTGCAGTGGGGTTGTTGTTTACACTTTTCTTTCGTTTTGTTTCACCGTTTACACCGTAAAGGTTAAAGGTGTACTTAGTGTTAACAGCGATTATAAAGGCATGACGGCACCGCGTGACGTTTGCGTTGCGCTAATGTAGTGCGATCTAATTGTTTTATTGTAATTTAATTAAGTGTAAGAGGGACAATAAAAAAACACACACACAAAACATCGGCCGGGCATGTACACTAGCGATTAGCTAATGTGATCGAAGCCTTGTTTTGTTAGGCATGCTGGGCAGGTTTGCTTTGCTTAATTGTTTATTGCACCGCTGAGCTTGTGGAAAGTAATGTACCATGAAAGGGTTTCTTGATAAGAAAGGAATGCTGCCTACATTTAGGCGCAACCGTTTTGAAGAATGCAAACTGTATCAGTCGGTAGGTGGTTTTGGTTCAGATGAATACTACTGAATGCATTATTGAAACCGAACGAATAAGTTGGAAATGCTGCTAGTAAGATTTATTATTTTCCAAACATTCATCAAACTTTGAAGAATCCTGTAATTTTGCAGAGACTCACGAATCCTCCAATACTCATAAATCTGTGACGACTCTTTAGATACTCAATATTAGGAGACTCGTGAATTTTGAGTGATTTGAAATCTGCAGAGATCTGCGGAGAATCTTTCGAGATGTGCTATTGGAGCCTTAACTCAGAACCAGAGCTGATGATGAAGCAAAAAGTCATACATCTTTAGTCACTGAGGAATATTTTAAGACTCATGCATCTTTATCAACCGAATAACTCTTCAGAGACTTGTGAAGCATAAGAGACTCATGAATATTCCGAGTTTCTTGCACGAATCTTGAGAAATTGGGACGGATCTTTGGAGACTCGCTAAACACTAGAGATTCATGAAAACTCATTAGTATTTACAGACTCATGAAGCTTAAGAGACTCATCAATCTTAACAGACTAGTGAATCGGAAGAAACTCATGAAGCTTTTGAGACTCATTTAACTTGAGTGATTTAGAAACCTCGAGAAACTCATGAATGGCCGACACATTGATACATATATAGTATCATCTTTAAAAAACTCTTATATAAATTCTGGGGCTCGCGAATCTTTAGAGATTAATGTCTCTTTCGAGAATTTACTCAGAGTTCAATTGTTGCACCATGCCAAATCCTTTAAACCTTCCCAAAACGATTCCTGTACCAGAGCGAAGCAAAATCATGACGAATGTTTACAAAACTTACTCAGCAAAACAAAGAGTAACATTTTGCCCTACCGCACCGCTCACACGCGCCACGACATATCCAAAACGAGATGACTTTATGGGTGAAAAATCAACGCAACATGCTACTTTATGGACTAAAGTCCCCTTTGCTACAAGCGAAACACATTGTAACGCGATAAAACGACAGTGTGTTGATTGAGGAAAAACGCAATACTGCCAGTGCAGCTACCTCAAGTAAGGGGTGTTTTGTCACAACATACACACACACACACACACACACATACACATCAACCATTCCGGCCAATGCCACCTTCACGCTGCCGACGTGGAAACATGCGCTAGCCGAAGTTTATCATAGCGCGCCGTAAAATGGCGGCGGTGAGAGAACATTCGGTTGAGCAACATCAGTGACCGATTTGCATAATCGTGCGATGCAATTGCATCGCCGTGAAGGAGGGATGTACAGCTGCACTCCTGGTACACCATCGCACGGTACGACTGTATTGCCAAGCGATTTTCCCCAGTACGATTTAAACGGTGGCGGTTCGGTGCAGTAGAAGACCGTAAGGACGGAAGCAGAAGAATTCACTTTTTTTTTTATTTTATTCTTTCTCCTTCTTCACCGACACACACCGTTTTGGAAAGGTTGGAGTTGGTAAAGATTGCAAAAGTAAGGCAAAATTGTGTGTATGTGTCGCACAGGTGGAGCAGGATCATCACACGCTTTCTGTGCTTTTAGCTTCCAATCTCTCTCCTCGGTACGTACGTTGCTGCAGGAGTTTTTCTGTTTCTTTTTGTTTTTTTTTCTCTCTCGTTTTTTTGTGTTCTTGTTGTTGTTGGTGCAGCTAGGTGCATATGATGAGTTACTCTGAATAGTGAAGCACCATGTAAAACACCTGCAGGACTTTGCGCGCCTGTCTATGTGTCGGGCAGGTGTTTATGAAATCTTTCGCTGAGCCACTCCGGGTGGCTAAAAAACAAAAACAAAACAAAAAACGGGCCCACGGACACCGCGCTGGGGAAGGGTGAATTGGGAGGGGTGCGTGGCCAGGGCGGTACCGGATGGTGGAAACGCAATGGAAGCACCGGAAAGGACGAAATAAAGTCCGTAAAAGGATTTCCTTTGGTGACATAAACTATGAGCGTCGGGCGCTTTATTAGGTTTACTGGCCCGTAAGCGTTTAGCCCGGGCGTCCGTTGAAGGTGTCGGTACGCTGCTCCGTCTGCGCTTAGGGATGATGAGTTGTTTATTTTTATGTGATGGTGTGCTGTAAAAAAAATAACAACGACAACAACCATGCACCACTGACCGGGGAAGGCGTGAACGATAGTGTGTCACGTAGCCACATACAGAGGAAGGGGAGAGGGGGGAGGGGCGGGGAGAGGGTGGAGTTCTGGTAGTAGCAGCATCCGTACGCTTCCTGTCGGGCAATTAACCAATTCTAACATCCGACCACCGTAACGAGAAAGCATGAAGCCAAAAATGCTTTACGTAACCGAACGTCAAACAACCGTCCGGCGGTCGGTACCGTTGCACTGGTTGTGCTAATGGGAGGAAGAGACTAATTTCACCACCTCCGTCTACTCCTCCCCTCCCCCACCCCAACCTTCCTCCATCCCTTAAACAGTCTCACCTTAAACCGAGGGTCAATCTTTCATCGCCCGTCACCCATCGTGGGCGCTCGTAAGTGCTCAATTGTGCATGTGTTTTTAAGCAGCCGTGCCAAGATAATGGGCGAGGAAAGGCAAATAAAAGTAACTGCCCTTCGACACGGGCGGGCTGCGTCGAAATTTATATCTTACTTCCCGTTTTATACCCGCCCATCAATCGCTTGCCGGACAGCTAACAGGCCGGGTAAGATGGAACGCTCGACGTGTTCGAGATCCGACCAAAAAACAAAAACGAAAAGGGATAATAATCTCGAATGGGGTAAGAACGCTTCCTTAAGTTGCCAAACTCGGGGTAAGAAACGAAAAATAGATTGGATAAGCCATTTTGTCGCTCTGGTAGCATAACTCTAGGCGCTGTGGTAAGCGGATTGCATGCTTTGCGGCTGATTAATTTTTAACCAATAATTAGACTCGCTTTAAACAAAACAAAAAAGCGCAAACACAGTGCATTACAGCAGATAGCGACCACATGGGCACTTCCGTTCGCCCGCTACATTGCATTAGCAAGATGCATGAAAGGTACACGCAAGCATCGTTTTGCCACCGTGCAACGTTGTGCTTTAGTTTTATCGAAATTAGGTAATGGTGATACGATGCCGGCCGGATGGTGTACGTGGCATGAGGACGCACGGCCACGGGACGATGGCGGGATGTGATCGAGCCATAAGGAAAAAGGGAACGTTCCCTTTATCGCATTTTTATGGCCCTGGTTTTTTGATGCGCTCGGCACGTTAAGATGTAAGCATATTTTTAACGCACGCGGTGCCTGCACATAAATGCTGAAGTCTTCACCTAAAATACACACATACACATGTGTGCTGCTTGCCAGTTTTTGTACAACCGTCTCGAGCACTCGTAAATGGAAAGGACGGCACACAACTCAACGTAGTGTCCTTTTTTTCCATTCGGTTGTGATATGAAGCGTGCGAAAATTCTAACCTTCCAACAGCTGAGAACATCCTTTCCAAAGTGTCCGAATGGAACACGTGCATCGAGTGAACAGGATTAACAAACAAACAAACAAAAAAAAAACACACAGAAAGGACAGAACAAAAACACTTACCGGGTATCTGGAGCAGCAGCAGCAAGGTGAGCGCTTTCACGTTAATCAGCAGTCCCATAATTTCTGGCTTTACTCTGCTGCTGCAGTCGTCGGTGGCTGGTTGCTACGCGGACTGTGTGATTTTTTTATCTTCTTTTGCCTCCTATTTAACGTCGTGGACGGCCGTACGAGCCAAAGAGCTACGCGCCCGAATGTTCCCGTGAACCGTTTAGCGCACAAAAATACACAACACACTGGCACACACCGTGCGTCCGAGTGGCATACGAATACATGCAACTGCACCGAAGCCCTTTTGCTTTCCTTCAGCTCGAACGTGCTGCTGGCGCCTCGGGTGTTGATCGTTGTTCTAGGTTTGATTGATCGCCGCCAACTTATGCTGCTAAGCATGCAGAACCTCACATCTTCCGCCTAGTGCTGCTTACGAAGCGATTGCTGTGTGTGTGAAAAAGAACAGAAAAATGGGAGGAAAAAAACAGACATATGAGAGCAAGTTTTTAATTTCAACACAGCTATTAATAATGGATTTTTGTTAACAAAAACATTGTGATTTGCAGATTGCATACGATCCGGCGTAGATTATAACAACTCGCCTGAAAGTATGCAATCGACATACAAATAGTGATGATAGCACAATTCATTGTATTGGTGGCCGCCTTACTTATTAGCAGATTAGCAAACATTTCGAAGAAGAGAGAAAGAGAAAGAGAGAAATAAGCCAAACGTTTCCTAACCGGTTATGCAACTGCTTAACAGAAGCAAGCCTTTGTGTTACCTCGCGCAACCCTTTTGCCCGCAAGTGTGGGTGTGGTTTCGACTTGTGTATTATCAATTAACACGAACCAAAACCGAAACCAGCAGCAGAAAAATAAACCATAACACACATTAAAGCTTTCAACGCCCCCGGTTTTTTTATCCCCATTTTCGCCCTTTAGGTTGCACTCCCTGCAACTTGTGCGGTGTCTTGGGCACGTTGCGATAGGGCGAAGATACCAGCCAGGAATTCAATATTTTCGAACGAATTATTCAGCTGCCGGTGCTGCCGGTTCGGGAAGCCGACCTTATCTAATCGATCATTTTCTGTGGCCTTGCGCGGCGAAAATAATTACTATCCGGCACGGAATGCTGACCCGGGCGAGCACCGTTGTCGATAAATAACAGGCACGTTCGATTCCCGGTGCCCGTCGTACGTACGAAGGTACCGTGTGCGCGGGAAATATATGCATCCTTGGTGTCTTCGCTTTGAGAACCCCTGCGAACAGTGAAGCGCGAAAACGTACATCCTTGGCAGACAGTTTGCGAATCAACAGCGGTGAAGAATTCCGTCAAGCGGAATCCTATTTATTGCAAGTGAAAATGCATTGCGGGTAAAATTATTGCACAACAACAACAAACAAAAAAAACCCCCTCACCCGTTTTGCCAAACGTGTCCGGGTGCGCTGGAAGTGGGCGAATAAAGACACCCGAACCGAAAACAGCGCTATCAAACGTCTCGCCAGCTTAAGCCGTGACTTAAGCCAACGCTGAGCAGCCTCCAACGCTACGGCAGCCGCCACGGTACTGCGATCAATTAATACATATTTATTCGCGGCTAATTGCGATGCAGGAAGCTTGCCTTCGCATGCTCG
>STHB01032797.1:0-10243 GCA_018908115.1 Anopheles rivulorum
AGGACGGTGACATTACCCCGTTCGGTTGTGGTTTTTCATTGTCAGCTGTTAGTTAGTTGTGAACGCAATGTATTTGATTATTAACGTTAATTTGACAGTGTACAGTGGTGCGATTAGTGGTGCATTGGTGTAATTGCGCTGTTTGTAATCTGCTGATCATACACACGAGATAAAATATGCAAACCTAAGCCAAACAATCGATATAAAGCTGAAAAACTTTGATTTAGTATGTAGCACTCCATTCTATATGCTTTGGGAACAGTACAGGTCACAGTATATGGTCGTATCTGAAGCACCGACCATCAGTACATCTGTCTCAAACAGTGAAGCACTGCCAAATGTAATAAATTGTAGTATCAACCGAAATGACAAAAAAACTAACCAGTATCCCAACCAATCGTTTGTATTGCTTTCCATAAGAAAAGTAATTTGTCTTCGAGACAGGCTTTTCCTGCCATTCATGCTCATACATGCCATACTGCTCATGCTGGTATCGTTTGTGCGTGCTTGATAGTCGCTGTGTCATCGGCACCATTTACTGGTTTCTTCTTTTCCTTCGCTTGCTTCGTTTGCTACCGAACGGTCCGAGCCTATGAGGCGTGAAAATGTCTGTCCCCGTGCTAATACTATTCATGAACGCAAGCATCCTGTCGCTTGTCTAGCTTTTACGTGCATTCCATCCTTCCTTTCTCGGCTGGCCGGCCATTTCGACAGTCAAAGGCACAGATGCTATTTTTAGCGCGTTCTTTGGTCAAGACACGCTGACGTGAGTGATAGGATGCGCAGTGGCTGCCCCAGAAGGAAGGCAAAAAGGGACAATGGTGGGAGAGAAAACAACAAAAAAAAAATGGGGGGAACTCGAATAGAGCAGGGAAGGGAATGAAGAAATAGGATAAAGAACATCAATATATGTTCTCGCTAGCACCTGAGTCCTGGTCCTGTGGCCCCGCCCGCCTTGAAGTAGCTGGTGGAGTTCGTTACACATGGCTGTGGGAGAACAAATTATCGATTATTCAATTTGGCCGTTAGGTTAGGGCCACTTCGCGTACGATTGGTAGTGGTGGCCGCGCTGGTGGATGTGCCGGGGATTGACTTTCCTTTCTTTCTTTCACCAACGGTGAAGCCACCCTTACTTCAAGGGACGAATTTTATTAATAGGCTCTTCCGTTGGATATTATGTTTGTGTGGTTTTCTTGCTTGCTTGTTCGCTGTTGCCGGACCAGCACGAGCCACGGCGCGCCGCAGGATGTAACACACAAAAAGACGTGCGTGCTCACGAGCTTACCGAAGCGAAAATTATCCTATCTAATGATGGCCGCGGTGTGTGTGTGTGTGTGTTTGCTGGGTTGCTGGTAAGCAATTTACATCCCTGCCGTGACTGAGCTGGCAGAGATTTTGTGGACACTCAAAGAAGATGCTGCCTTTGGGAGGACGCAGCATCGATACGGTATGCAGAATATACAGCGATGAAGTTGTGTTTGGTGAAAAGGCGTTTGCAAGAACCTAATGCTTAATACTCACCTCGTTCCAAATTGGCACTGGGGTCATCGGGTCGACCGGGATCAACCTTAGGCAGGTCGCCGTTAGCTTCTGGTTCACATCCCACAAGGGAAAGTGACCGCAATCGATCGCTTCTGTCGGTGGTGGTCGCTCTTGGCACTGCAGGTGGAGATGTGGGTCGTGATCTGCCATCGGCACTATCATCTGGTGCTTGGGCACCGTCTCCCGGGACACGCGGTATTTTAGCAATGTCACAAATTCTGCCCCCATTCTCAACCTGTTCCTGGTCAAGATCAATCGTGGCGGCTGGATTAATGATACCACCCTGATGGCACTGGTGGTCGTAACTTTCCTGATCCAGTACACCCGCCGCAATGTTGCGGGCAGCATCCGGCGAAACAAGCAGCTCCATCGTACGTTCGATACCGGGGTTCGTACACGGTGTGAAGAACGTTACTTAGGCAGCTGTTTAAATGATAACAGTAATAAAACTTATGTAAGAAACGAGGGAAAAAGTTGTAAAATTAAATAAAAAAAGGCATATTATAACACTGCAAGGCGTAAGTTTTTCATCGCGAAATATTCTGCTGATTCGAATCCCAGGAGAAACGTGATATTGTTGCTGTGGGGAACGTTCAGATATTGTTGAACTGCTTTCCTACATAAACAACGAACGAACGAAAGAAAAAAAACCAACCCACATACACAAAAGACTCCGGTAGTCTCTGGGTGAATGTTTAACAAAAGGAACCGAAAATCAATACACATCAATAGGAGGGATGACAATGTAGAACGTTCGGCATTCGGTAGCACTTGCTGCTATAATGATCACGAAATCGGAAGCAGTGTGTACTGTTTGATAAATGTTTTATGGCATTAAAACATGGAAATGATTTTTATGCTCTCTTTTTTTGTCAAAAAGATTTAAAATCATTTCTAAAGTCCCAATGGTTGGAAATGAAAAGTGAGAAAAGGAAAGAAAAAGGAAGTGTCTAAACAAAACAATAATTAATAATTTTAAAATGGTAAAAATAATAAAACATAATTCAAGACGATAAAATATAAAATAAAAGGTGCAAATATTAAAAAGTAAATGAAGAAAAGAAAACGCAAAACCGCAGATTATTGGACTGGCACAAAGTTTTATAACCTTTTCGATTTCTATTTTTCCATCCATTTATCCTGTGGTCGTCATGCTGTGGTTTGTTGTACTTGTACAACCATAAAACTCTCTTCTTTACATCCCAAATCCTAACCATTTTGGGCCATGCTATTCCTTTGACATATCTGCCTACGTGCAGGACCTATGTTTTACCAGCGCGACAGGTGAGTGAAGGTTTTAATCCACTTCCCTTTGTTTGGCTTTTTGTACTTCACTTTCAACGGGTTTGCCTTGGTGGTTGCGTTCTTCGTTTGCCTCTTTTGTTGCACACCAAAACCAACCGGCCGGCATCCGGTTTCGGTTCACCACTAGCGGACGATTGAGCAAATTACACCACCGTACTGATGCTGTGAGTTGAAACTTTTTACCCAACGCTTCATCGCCAATTCGCCATACTGCTGCACGGTGGCCATATTCTAGTGGCAAAACAATCCCACCCGATGGCCCATTCAGCCATCGCAGTGCTCGTTTGTACTGTTTGCGCCCATTCGCTGTTCAGGGATACAGGATCGTGAAAGCTCACACACTTGCTTTGTTACAGTCGTAACGTAAAGCAGCAAAACAGGCGAGTCCCGCCTGCGTGTACGTCGCAATCCGCTTATGGGAAATGCACAACATAAACCATAAACACAAACACTGCTGTTCGTCTGTTCTAGCAAGGTTCGCTGAAAAATTGTATTGACACATGAGGGTATTTACGGACCATAACCTTTCACTGTTGGCAAACTGAAGATCGTTGAAGGGATGTGCAAGATGCGAAGAACCAGCCATGGTATTCAATAAAAGAAAATGCTTACATAACTCGATTTTTTCCGTGCAATTTTCTTACAAATGCTGGCAGCTTTGCCCGCAGGGAAACGGTTGCCACACCGTTTCCAGATGCAACAGGATCACCCATCTACTCGGAAGCTTCTTTATACAGTTTGTATATTTGTTGTGATTTTTCAACAAACGATAAGAACAGATACAGTTAAAATGTATCAGTAAAGCGTCCAAAATTCCTTCAGGATATTCGTGCAAAAATATCACTCCCAACACAATCCATTACTTGGCGAATAGCACTATAAATCTTCGCCATCAAACGCCAAGCAAATGGATGCATGTTTTCCCAGCCATTCAATCAACCGCTTTCATTTCATTTCTTATGAAAAATTTCTTTTCAACAAAAAAAAAATAAAATAAATATGTAAACATAAAAGCATAAACACGAAAAATGGAATCTATTGCAAATCTAGCCCATTCGTTCGCCCGAGCGCCAAACACAACATCTTTCGGCGCTTGTGGTGTAAACTATATGTCCTGTGGAAAGCGTGCAATGGCCCGTAAAGACTTTGATCGAATAAATAGCCCTTGCCATCGGAATAGCCGGAATCAAATCGCGTGAAAGTCCTAAAACAAAAATAAATATAAACCCACGAGCGGGTCTGTGCCCGAGATGCGAGAGAAGAGATTTTGATGTTGTTTTGTTTTGGTTGTTTTTTTATTTTGTTTTTGCCGTAACCCAACTTTCGGGTTCAACTTATTCATTTTCACTCACAAACACAGGGACCGGGATCTATCTTTCCCCCCGGGGAAGCTCTTTATTTGTACGTGTTTTTTTCCCCCTCGACCATGGTAAATGGAACAAAACAAACGGGTTTTTACGAGCGAATCAATTTTCCAGTCAATATTGGTGTGACATTTTTTTTTTTTGTGGGGGGGATTTTGAAACAGAAAATCCTCCATCTCATTTTGCGTGGTGACCTTTTGTGTGAAATGACACCAAAAGCTGGTTGCGCACATGCAATGCATAAGGGTTTATCTCTGATTGTACAGTGTGGAACCAACCCAGCAACCCTAACCAAGTAAGGCTAGCCGTTCGAGGATCGATATAGGGGATGTTCGATGCGGCATAACATCAATGATCAGAGCTTTCGTTTGCGAACTAAATCCATATAATAAATGAGCCTTTTATTGATTACTTTCTCGCGATCACCTGGCGAATCGTTCAGGAATAGTTTAATGCATGCAATCGAGCCATTCACCGTGTACGGTGGGATGTTTTTTTTTTTGTAGCTTGCGTCGAGTTTCGTTTAGAACCATTCAGCTGAAGATCGTCCACAGGGGACCCATTTTTTCTCATCTATCATCCCGCACTATGCACTCATGGGTCGGGATGGGGAAAAGTTTTGGCAAAGCTACATTGACGTTTGCTGGCTCACTGCTGGCTATCGTACACACATATATATATATATTGCCCAGCACACGGCTTAAGCACTTTTGTGTGCCCGGGCCAAAGCGACACAAAAACGGTGCCCGATGTTTGTGAAAACGAATTAAGCCTGCATAACAATGCCAACATTGTAGTACACTGAAGCAGTAATAAAGTGTCCATAAAATAGGATGAAAAATGCGCTACCAAGAATCACGCACATGTCACTGTGTAGAATGGACATGATAAAAACGTACCATTGATCCCGTTTTTGGAACGGTTCCATGTTGGTAGGTTCTGGAAATAGACATCATGCGCTAGCGCAATAATCCGTTCGGGTTCCGGATAATAATGGGAACGCACGTTAGCTTACAGTCTAACAACATACCACCGTCCAAAGTTAAGTCGTGCAAAGAAACACACACGAAAAAAAGGCCCACCTAGATGCTGGTTTATAGCTGCAAGCTAGATAGATGTCTTTTATTTTCGTAACGTATGCGCAAGCCATAATGGATGGTACGAGTTTAATGATTTTAATGATCGTACAAGTGTACCTCAGTAAGAGTGCTAAATTGGTCGCATGAAGTGATAATGTTTCTTATCGCTTAACGGTATTAGAGAGGGATTTTCTTTGTTGGTAAATCATATCATTTCGCAGTAAGAGTGTGTGTATTTTTTTAACGAAAAATTAATAAGCTTTACCATTTTTAATTATGAAGAATGGTCGTATTGCGTAAACAAACTTTATTCTTTAAGCAAATGTCGTGCTCATTATTTTAGTAAAAATAATTTAAATGAATTGTTTAACTATATAGACGAACGATTGTGTTAGATATTCTATTTCATTTAACGTTTAATCTTCTATAACAAACATTAATGTATCATTTCAGTCAGAAGACATTACATTAATGTCAGACAGACAGACATTAATGTCAGAAGAATTTTATAAAGAATTATGAATGTTTATAATTAATTAACGATTAATAACTATATTTTTGTATCATTAAACAAACTACGTTGTTTATGTAAGTCTATCTCTATTTATAAAACCTTTCGTAGTTCGCACCGAGTAAACATTTGGACTGATAATAAAATTCAAAACACTTTTCCCTGCCACTGCACGAAGCTTTAGAAATTATGATGGGGGAAAATTATAAATTCATCGCCAAGGAATCTAATAATTGACCCAAGGGGGCAGTAAATTAAATCATTACTTTTACCTTCTATTTCGTTCTGGGCAACATCTGGCACATAAGGAAGAACGTGATTTGATTCCTAAATTCGTTTGCTTCTTTATCTTCACAACGATACATCGTTAAGCATCAAAGCAAATGACCTTCACGGGAGCATTGAACCATATGCCATTTCTTCATTTTAATGTATGATTTTTTTTCATTATCGTTAATTAAAAGATAAAAATTGTATGTAAATTTGATGCGATCAGCTATTTTTATTGTTTACTAACAAATTGGTCAATTATAACTGAAGAATCTCCACTCCTAATGTGCCAAATGTGCCAAAAGAGGGATGGACCAGAGAAGACACTCTGATGCGTCAGCACACCAGTACATTCAATAGTTGTAGTTACGTTTTGCAATGGCCAATGGATAATGGTGGATTGCCGTAACCATTGAAATGGAGTGTACTTACTACATTTGGGATGATACACAGGATGGTGGCAAATTAGCTCATTGCATTCTATTGATAGCCTTTGCCTTTCGGTTTGGACAGCAAAAGTGAGTGTGGGTTTGGACCGTGGCCGTGGTGCTACGAGCGGACCGTAATGATAGGATAATAATTATTTAATGAAATAATGGCTGATTGCAGTTTTCTCCAGCCGTGCCAGTTCCAGCAATGGAGCATTATGCAATAGTGTGTGCACGAGCATTATAATGTACAACTGTTGACGGTTCAAGTTGTACGCTCGATGAAGCACAAAAATTCTAGGCATTTCGAAGCGAATTAGTTCGTAGAATGGGTTCAATTGAAACCGAACTACATGCAAACTACGAATGTTCAATGTTTACCGTACTGGACATTTCTAATATCATTTAAATTGATTCGTATATCATCCGCAGGCTTTTTCGACTTTTTGTTAATGAATTAAGTGATCATGTCGAGTAAAATTTAATAGGTATAATTAAAGTAATGTTACCACGGGAGCGACCATTGCTAAAGTGATGGGCAGGAAATAAATTTTTCCGCTTGTTCTTCGGACTTGTGCTTGTTAGTTTGCGCTCGGTGCGCACCTTGGCCGTTTATGGTGGTCATAAAAATCTACCGGCCGTTTTCTCGATTTGAGCCGATAACGATGTCTCGGCGACCCTAGAATCCAAACGCAACTATGTATCGTTGCGGAACTACACTCGTGCAATCGGATCGAGGGGGAGGGACGGTGGGTTTTGCACTGCTCCACACCTGAGTCGCGCCTGTCCATGACGACAGCGTGGCGAACGCTGGGATCAGCATCGAGTTGACGGGTTGAAGGTAACTGCGTCAACCGCACTAATGAACGTACGGCGAACCAACACCGGAAACTCGTAGCCCTCCTTTCCAGCCAGTGTCCTGTGCATCGTTGGCATGGCATTGGAGGACGCGATCATAAAATTTAATTAGAGTAAAATGGCTGTCAGTAGCGTCTGATGACATCAGTCTGCGCCCTATCTGCAGGCATAATTATTGACCGCATTCCCAGCGGTAACCTGTGCTGGATGCTCACGGTGCCCTATCATGTTTCCTCCTTTTCTGCACATCCTTTGAGGTAATTTATCACACTCAAGCGAACAGCGTTGCCCTTCCGGTGTGAACTTGCAAGCGACACAGCCCCGGACGATAGCGTCGGTTGTCGCCGGTCACCGTACGAGGTGTGATTGTTAGCAGAGCGGGCCAAGTGAAGATTAAGTATGTATCTACTATTACCTCCATAAACAGTGGTTCATATTAAGCGTTACACTATAGATATATTATTGTTATCGGGATTATTCCGGGCTCAAGCTTAGGTGGCAGATTTGTAAGGTTAAGCATGCAATGTGAAGCTAGGCATTAAGTGTATGTGACTTGGGAATGCAGTGAATGTTATGAAATTATTATAAAAATACAAAGCAGCGAGAGCCACTTACCAATGTGGTTTAGTCATACTGGCAACAAAATACTACTGACGGATGTGCTTTTCTTTATCCATAACATTGAATTCAAATTGTTTGGTAGAATTCCATTATTCTCTCGTCAAACTGCCCAGTACAGAAAGCTGTGGGTTTTCCCCAAACAAAAAAGCGTCCGGCTAAAAATCTTTTGAATCAAAATGAATTTCCGGCTTACTAACTAATCAAACTAGATAAGATAGTTGGGTGTACGGTGAAGGAAAACATGGTGATAGTGCACTATCTCCCGATCGATAAGATAAACAACATCGAACCATCAATTAGTCAGACAGTGGAAAAACAAAGAAAAATGAGCACAACTATACGGTTTGATCTTAGCATGGTTTTTTTTTTGTGAGAAATTGGCTAGAATTTCGTTTCCCGTTTAACTTTTTTCGGTGAAAAAAGTTTGTGAAACATTTCAACCAAAAAACCTCAACGTTAATCCTTTAAAGGACACTTCTAGCGCATAATAAAATGAGACCCAGGCAAACATTTCCGCACCCGACAGACAGAGCAGAGGACCCGTTTTGCTGATAGCATGGAAATATGCCACGGCCCGAATCAAAAAAGGTTAGCCTATCGGAAAAAAGATCGATACCGCGCCCGAGATAGCAGGCTCAGGGTCGATAAGCTTGACAGGATGTAGCAAATTAGCGGAAGGTTTACAGGATAGGCGACGGGTAAGGTAGAAAAAAGCCCCTCTCCCCTTCCCTCCTCGTCCCAACGCAGTACAGATAGCGCTGGAAGGCCACTAGAGAACGTGAATCTCCACCAGGAATAGCAGCAGCAACATCAGCGAAAAGAAAAAATATATATACAGCACACGATAAGGTGTACAAGGATGGACGCAAGTTTTACCACCCTGGTACAATACATACAAAACAAAAAAAATGCACACATACACACACACACAACGGGACGGTAGGTTTCCCATATCTCGTAGTGGAAAACACACAGTAAGTGGAAGAGAAAAAAAAGAGCCTCGGTGGTGCATCGATCGACCACCGTCAGCGGAAAGTGTCAAGCAGGGACCGGCGTTAGATAAATTATTTTCAACAAGATAAGGCAAACGATAAATTTTCCTTTCACGCCAATCGATTCCTCGTTTCGCCGTTCACTTATCTCGTGATCGTAGGGCCACGTAAATCCCGCCGAACGTGAACGCCTAGTGTCGGGTTGTTAATCGGGACTGGAGTTTATGTTTGGTGCACCTACGCCTAGTACACGGCTGGAAAATGGCCAATCCAAAATTGGTGATCAACCCGTTTTTGTTTTTTCAACCTTCCGTAAGGACTTCCGAAATGTGTTGAAGTTGGAAAATGTTTGACCGAAGATTGATGTGATACGATATCCATTAAAAGTTTATTAGGGCTTTACCCACCAAATCAAACTTTACATCAATTGATTGACATTGGCTAATTTAATTACCGTTTGTTTACCAAAAGTATGAAGTTAATGATAAATTTAAATGAACAAATGATGAACTTCCAGTTTACCAAAGTAAAAGTGAATACAGAATATGTGTTATTCGACTATTCTGTAAGTACTGTTAGTGGTTATTAAAAATTATGAATGAATATTAGGCTTATCTAATATAGTTAAGTAGTTTATTATTACTTATTTGTTCATAGGCTTATGTGCAAAAAAGGATCACATGTGACTCCCTTGAATCTGTTTGTTTTTACTTAGTTATTTTAAGAGTTTAAAGTATACTTCAATTTGCCACTGAACATGTAGTAACAATTTTAGACAATTATTTTGTTTACTTTATTGCAAATTAAAATTATTTAAAACTAATTTAATCTTTTTCAAGAAGAAAAGCGGAATGCCGTATGAATAAATGCTATAAGGTTAATACGAGTATACAATATACCTGGCGCCTCCATTGTGCCTATGGTAACATTATTGCCCCGAACGAATATTGTTGCTTTTTTCAAAGCAAATGTAGAAAATAACAGAAACTTTGAACTTTAGACTTCAAAAAGTAGTTCAAAAAGGTGTCACGCTCAACAGCTTATGAAATAAAATATCCTTATCTATACAATACAAAAATATAGTTGAAATGAGACATCAACTCATGGACATGAAATAGACATTTTCTATTACGTCTATCCTTCAAACACGTAGTATGCTCACGTGAATAACGAACTACAGCTTTTTATTTTGGTTTGCGAATTCAGAAATGACGAAATGCATATGTGAAAAGTGGATGTTAACGTCTCGCTGTATTGTATGCATCTGTCAACA
>STHB01032798.1:0-10241 GCA_018908115.1 Anopheles rivulorum
AAATGCGGGTTCGTCGCTTACCGCAACATGAACTCTTCGCGACTTTTTTGTTGTCCCTCCATTCATGCGATGACCCCCTGCGATGCAAGAAAGGTACAAAATAAAACACGGCAAACAAGAAACGGAAAGCGGATTTCATTTCCGGCCCGCAAATGTAACCCCTTCGGCACACAAACGACGCGCACGACTCATCACTGTTTTCTACAGCTTCCGTTCCAACGTTTCGTGTTATTTAGCTACCCGGCAAACGGTTGACCCCGCCGTGAAAGGTTATTTTGAACTTTAACTTTCCTTCCCTTTACACACACACACACACACACACACACACACACACACACACACACACACACACAAACACACACACACACACAGAGAGAGAGAGATGCCGACTAAAAGCATCTTGAGGGCATCCTGCTTTTCACTACCTTTCCACCACTACCCCTAGCAGGTGGCCACTTTTATGTGGTTGCGTGTGAAAATGCTTCGAGGCCCACCGTGTCGTGCCGCATCCGTCAATCGCGCGGTCAAAACGATCGGCTTTTACACCGGCCAAATCCGAGGTGTCCGTTACGTTTCGAAGCTTGTTAGCAAGGGCTCTCCCCCCGAGTGGTCGATCGGTGCGACCCCTTCCGGCACGGACAAAATGGGTTTTAAAAGGTAAATTAATTCCTACACAGCGAAATGGTTTCATTTTTTCTAGCTCTTTAGTACGGAACATTTTCAGTCTACATCATAGAAAAAGATCGACTTAATGGAAAAGACGTCGAAATGATGTTCTAACGCATGTACACAGATTTCATGCACCGATGATCGTGCATGTTGGATGGATTTTTTGTGAGTGACTCTCCAAACGTTGCATTTCTTGTGAGCAATAGAAACGACTTGTGCACGTATGAGCGTTTGTCACGCAAAGGGTGAAACACGCTTAAGTGCCGCTTATCACGCGAATAATGCTCATCCCTGAACAGATGGGCTGTGGAATCCTTTGATAGAAAATCTTTCATTACACGCTTCAGGCCCAGCACGAACGCACGAAAACTGTCCGCGACAAGCTTGACGGGCTTGGCAGAAGAGAAAGGTTCATTTTCCCACACCTACAACAACATGAAATGCCTTTCTCGAAGGCGTACAGACGTCGTTTGGTCGTTCGAGAGCAAGTGATTTCAAGAGGAAAGCTTTATCGTGTAACGTTCATGACTTCCGTGGAAAAGATTCAAATCTGCCCAAAACGGTTGATTAAATCGTTTCATTTCTGGCTAAAAGTTTAATTTGCTTAAAGCTCATAATATCTCACACTTCATGACAGTTAAATGGAAAATATGACAAAATTTTGCTTGAACTATTACAAAATAATAAAGAAATCACAAAACGACTAAAAGCTACCCAAAACGATCCGAAAATGTTCCAAATAAATCAACCCAATTTAATATCACAAAACACAAATAGCTTCACTAGCAGCCGGCTTCCACCCTTGGAGGAATAAATGCTTGCTCTAACCAGTCCCTACAATGATAGCAGCGAAAGCTCGCCGAACGCCACAAAGAAACGTCATAAATTACATTGAAAGCAGAAAAAAAAAGCCACCAACATACGCTCCCGGGCTTATCCCGGATTCGGCCGAACGGGGAATAAAGCCGGTTGCCCGGCTGCTTTGTTCGGTGTTTTCCTTTCCACGGTCGGTGCAAAAAGTGTGAAAATTTCTCACACCCCGAAAAGACGTCCCATTAAAACGTCAAATTACAGATCACTACTGCGAGTGAGTGTGCCGTATCTCGCCATTCGAACGAACGTTTACTGCCCCACAATAAAGTGATTATTTAGTGTAAGAGCCAGCCGGCCGGGGTTGTGGCGTGATTGGCATGTATTATGTAAACTGCCGGAAGCTAATTATATTGCAAAATGCAAATTAATTATTCCCGTGTTTAGGAGAAGGTAGATTAAAGGAGATCACTTAAACAACGCTGTTACAACCCTGGTAACAAAACAAAAAGATCACTTAAAAGATTGGTGTGCCAGCAAAAGAGGAATATGAACAAACTTATATGACTTTTTGTTACATTTGAACTTAAATATGCTTAGAATACGACCATAAAAGAAATCAATATTACATAAGCAATTTCGGGCGAACTTTTCGATCGCCGCCAGTAAGGGGAACTCCCCAACCGGGGTTTGCCATTTCGTCCAACATCAAAGAATATAATGCCACAGTATCGTTTGTTACGCGGTTGCAGATATAGTTTTATAGCGCTTCCATAACCGGTCACCGGCCACACCAAAAAAGCGGCCCACGACACCACATCCGTGCGATGACTTCCTTCCAAAACGAATTAATCAGCACAGCACGTACGAGCAACTGCAAGCAAGCGCATCCATGCCGCTGCATCCCACCGGTAAGTGGGCAGTATTACGCAGGGTTGAAGAGTTGAAAAAGAATGGAAGGGAAAAACGGGTCATAGCCTATACGTGTTGTACAGTCTTTTTTTTCCATTACTCATTATCGCTTGTTCCGTACGGTTCGGAGAACGGAAGTCTTTTCTTTCTACCGAGTTACGGGTTACTTCGAGCCGACTTGTGGTAATAACATTAACTTTTCCTTTGCCAGTTTTCTGCCACCCAATTCACAATCCAATTATGATTCTGCTGGTGTTTTGCGTGTGTGATCGCCATCTTGCTACGATAACCACACATTGTTTTGCCATCGTTCCGTAGACTTGAAGACGAAAGACTTCAACGCATGCGACGAACCCGAACCCGGGCGCGCGTACTCACATTAACTCGGTGTGCAAGATCGGGATCATGCTCGTGGATCTTTTGTGATTTTGCGTGCAACAAACGCTGAGCTAACCTTTACAGTTTGCCTGATCCAAACCGATCTCACAGATCGCGTGCTAAGCGGTTAGGGTAGCGAATTACGAACGGGATTACGTGTTGTGGCGAACCATGATTAATTACCGGTACGATCGTGTTCTTTCGCTTTCGGTGCGATTGTGCCGAAGAGGAAGACACGCAATTCATCCAACGATCCATCTCAAGCAATACGCCTTTAAAAAAAAAACCCTCGTGCGATCATCCCACATCATTCGTGCTGATGATCGTACGATCGATGACGAGAACATGATACAACCTAATTATGCAGACGCCCAAACTGCTGTCAACACCGGGGTGGTGTTGTTTGGTTTGCCGAACCGCACACAGAATACTTTTTTGTCACCAGCAAGGTCACTCCTTGCTACTCGACCTGCCGGCAAGATCGTCTTCGTTCAGGGTAATAGAAACCTGGTAGTAAATTAAACGAAACCACGTAGGATGTTTGTCGATTACGACACGATCTTCCGTGCATCTTTTTTTTTTGCAGGGAGGAAGATCTTTACCATTACGTAAGCCAACGTACCACCAGCAGTCAGGCATGGGAAGATTGATGTGCAATACTATCGGCCCAAACGATCTTAGTGTGGATTAAACCAAAAAAAAAAGGTATATTAATCTACCGGAGAGAAAGTTGAACTGGCGCCAGTTGAAGAAAGGTTTATAATTATGATGTACAAAATTTTGAAGCAGGTTTTTGCCGTGCTTGAGATGCGAGACTTGCCCAATTATTGCGTCGCGCGTGTCGTCATGCGGTGACTTCAGCTAAACACTTCCGATGATGAGCTAATGGTAAGTTAATAATCACATTTATTTTCTTCAATCCCATCCACCGTACAGGGGGGCGTATTTTCGGTTTTGTTTCAAGTTGATGTTGGCAAACGGTGCGTGCTAGAGGGAAGCACGATTTGTTACCTCCGTTTAAGCTTCTCTCTCGCTCTCTCTCTCTCTCTCTCTCTCTCTCTCTTTCTCGCAAAGAAACCGGTGTTTACGGTTTACGGGATTTATATTCCCTTTCCGAATCAAATGGAACCGGTTCCAGGTTCCGAAAACGAAACCGAATCCCATCCGTGCCGTAGGCACTAAGGAAAGCCTGCCAGGCATATCAATAAATAAGCAACTAAAGCTCACCTCCAGGATAGAAAGCAGTGCGCGCGTGGAAATGCAACAGTCCCGGTGTGTGAGACCATTTTAAGACGCTCGTATCAAATGCTGCTGCCCGGGAGGTTCTACGGGAGCTTGTGTTCATCGAATACAAGCGTCCAAATCAGTGAAAGTAAACGCCCGCGATTGCATTTCGCCGGGCGCGTTTGGGGTGCCATGAAATGAAAGGAAATTCCGTCCCGATCCGGACCCCTCGATTAGATACGTCGCGGTGGAAAACGTCGCATCCCACATTCACGAAACATTATTTTATCACTGCAAGACCCGGCACCCATGGGAAATCTGATACAGCGCAAACACAAAAGCGTCCGAAGCAGCTGTCCGGCAGGTGTCGTGCATAAATTGGACAGCCACCGTGCCACCACGTAGATGATGCACGGTTTAAAGACAGACTATCGTGCACCCGGTTTGTGAAACCCGGAGAAAGGTAGACCCCGAAAAATGGCCAGTGACCGACCAAAATACAAAAATAGAAAACACAACACCATTGTAGCAAAAGGTTGCTCGTTCGAAACCCGAAACAAAAGGCCACAAAAGCCGCCAACTTTCAGCCTGAACTGATTGTTTCGAAGGGCTAATGGGGGAACGAAATCGAAAAATTTATTAGTTCTACGAGACTGGGGGTTTTATTTCATTCATCACACTGTTCGGGCACACTTTGTTATAGTTTTCAACAAAGTAAATCAGCCCGGTTGTCCAAATTATTATGAGCGTCGATTCGTTTGACCGTGCGTTTGAAGGCAATTCATTCGGTATAATGAATTTTTCTGGAGATTTTTTTTTATGGCTGATCGTTTTTATTAGCCAGGTGAGGTGCTATAGCACGAACGAATGTTACTAAGATCAACCATAAGAATCGCGTGGAGCTAAACCTTCAAACTTAATGTGCATTTGGTTTAATTCTTTCTAGCTTCAAACGTTCAAACAAAACAATATGTGATCGCTTAGTGTAATAGCATGTAAAGCAAGGTTGCCATAAAGCTTGACAACATTACCTACCAATGCTTCTACACCTGGAAGGCAAACACCTGGGCCTTCAAATAATTGACAGATAACGACAAATAACGATTAGAAGCGCTCGATCGCGGAAGGGCCTTGTAAAAACATTAATAATTTGTCTCCAGAAAGCAACCAGTTTTTCAACAAGGAATCCAAATATTGCTTCTGCTGCTGTCTCTTCACATACACACACTAGATCGTTGTGTACTGATCTTTAGAACTAGAAGGTGGTTTAAAGCAAACCAACAAATAAATCAAGTTTGGTAAGGAAATTCGACACTTCGTAAACATGCCGCAGCCATTTGAACGAACAAGTTTTCGTCACGGAGCGGAATGGACTCACCCGCCGAAAATGGTACCCAGTCAAGCGTGAAAATTTGGTTTGATCTTATCAAACATCGTTTCAATGTCAAATGTTTACCTTAATGCGTAAATATGTTTGTAGGAAAAGTGTTTTTTGTTTTTGTCACATATTTTACCTTGCTGTAGTTTCGAGTTTTGTGTGTTCGTTCAAACCGCACACCACACCTAACTCACATTCTCAAACGGACTTCGCTAGTGTCGATGCTTAGTAATGGTCACTTTCCTTCCTGCAAGGAAGGCACTATCTAGCGGTTGCGTTTATTCTTTCCGCACGACACAATCCAAAACTTCACTTTTCACTACACAACACGTGCATCTTCCGCGCAGACAGTCCGTCGGCTGGCAGATGATCCTAAAATCAATCTAGAAAAAGCAAAAAACACACACATGAAAACCGACACAGACAACCCGACCCCGGGGTGGCACAATTAATTAATGCACAATCGATCGCACCACGGTGAACACACCATTCACTTTTCCGCCACGGTCCTCGCAGACGGTCACGCAGGCCCAACACAGCATTCACAGGTGACTGGTGTGCTGTACGCCTCCTTTTCTTTGCTTTAAATGCTATCTTTCATTAATGATAATGCACGTTTGCGCGTTGCTCATCGCGTTTCTCGGTGCGCGGTTTGTTTGATTGGTTTCGTGCTTTAATCGTGCAGCAGTTCTGTCAAATGGCGCAACCGAACGAAAACGCTGCGCGTGGAAAAATATGTATCCAATGGCGAACCGAAAGAGCGTGAGCACCCGGTACACCCACTATCAACAAAACCGACCGGCACTGAATACAGACGAAAATTCGCAGCCCGAACGCCACAAAACATGAGTGCCGCGGGTGGGTGGGTTGGTTTTGGGGGGTGAAAAAAAAGAAGAAACATTCGATCGACCTGCGCGAACGCAAACAATAACGCAATGCGGCAGATGAGTGTGGGCGGCAAATGTGGTTGGAAAATGCGAACAGACGACCTCACCAACCCACAAAAACAAAATTCGATGCATACCGGCCATCGACATCAGGAGGTACAACAGTGCCCAACAACCAACAAAACTAGGCTTTCGGCTTGTATTCGGTTTTAGCGTCAGGTCTAGGGGCTCAAAGCACAAAGCAAAAAAACGAATCAACTGCCAGACGGTACGTGCGTTTTCATACTGCTGTCCGTGCTCTTCTTCTACGTTGCTTCTTGTGGGTGTTTTTTTTTCTAGCTTGATACACAGCGTACAGCGCCCCCATATGTGCCATTTTTCACGGGTGTAAAACGAATTTTCTGGGCCCCCGCGCATCCACACACCGCGACCGGTCAACGGTGTGAAGTGAACGTGTGGGGAAGAGAGGGCGGGGGGAGGAGAGGAGTGTTTCTTTTTTTGTTGGCCACCCTTTTGCTACGCTTCTTCGCTGGTTTTCTTATAACATTGTTGTTCAATCAAACCGAACCACCTTTAACCGCACGTTCACCGAACCGGCCGAAACTTACAATTCTGTTTTTACTTTAGTACATTGGTACCACAATAAACCGCTTCGTGTTTTAGTTATTTCTGGGCGTTTGTTTTTGCCTTTCCTGGTGCCTGGTCTTCAGTGCAGGCGCTTAGATAGTAACAGGAATAAAGAAAACAAAATGTCTAAAGCCGTGCTTCACGCTCTGTTACATCTGCGCCATCCTCGGCCACCAAAACCGATCGAACAAACTGACCCGACAGAAGAAGAAAAAAAACGTACAGAAGCTTGTTTTAAAATACAGTACCAAAATTCGAATGGAAAACGCTTCACACTATTGACGGTCGTTGACATGTGTCACTGTTTAGTCTGCTCAATTTTAAAGCATATCCATTTGCACAACCGCGTGTGTGGGGTTTTCTTTTTATCAATTATAAATGTGATTGCATCCTACACGTGTTTAACCCCGTGCGTGCTTTCACGTCCCGGTTGGTTAAGCGTTTGTTAAATAACTTCTCACACAGTTCACCTACACATTGCACGTTTGATCATCCCCGTGACAGATCTTATTTGTAAGCACTATTTGCACAAAAAAAATTTCTTCCGACACAAAACCCAAATTCACAAATTACAGCACACTTACAGCTTAGATTAAGCTACCAAACCGTACCGACTAAAGCACATCCGCTGTACCCTTAGTTTTCCCTCTGCGCTCTTTGACGCTTTCAATTGCAGCCAACCGATCGTGCCGACTGTGTTGTTTTTGTTCTTCTACGATCGTTTCGTGCACAGTGCACGTGTGTCTGCACGCGTTCAAATCTAGTGACAAACAGACAGAATGGCTTACCGCTTGCGAACGGTGAAGTGGTTGCCCGCGTCAGCCGATCGATCCGAACGTGGTAACGCGTGCGCGAGCAAGAAAAGTCGGCCGCTGAAGTACGTGAATGGAGAGGGAAACAAACAAAACGTACCGGAACACTAGTCGAACCGAAGTGTAACGAAGCGATCGATGTTCATTGGATGAAAGCTTTCATTGTGGAATGAATTATTTTCATTAGAAGCTTTAGTGTTGTTTTAAATTTTATTAAAAATTACACAAAACAGGCATTCAAACGCTGCATGAAATATTTTACAGTGAATTGTTAAAAAATGTTATTATTTTCATTTAAAAAAATTTAAGGCTGTTACGTCCATTCTGCTACCATCCGAGAGAACGGCACGTATCGAAAATAAAAGAAAAGTCGCGATGAAGTAGCGTTAATGATGATTTTAAAATGATTTAAAATCTTTACATTTTTATAATCGCGAATAAATATTTATGTTTCACTTTTAACACTGCAGGAAAAATGGAACACAGTGAATTTTAATTTTGATAATTTTGATATGAACTTAAAAAAAATCATTCATGTCGTATGACTGATTTAACTACTTTCGATCATCAACTTTGGCAAAATAAACAAATTTCATTCAAAAAATCTCTTGCGATTATTGAAAAAGGTTTCACGCACTTCAATTTGTTTTAATGAAAGGTTTTTAATTTATTTTACTTTACAAGAAAACAATACGATTACAAAAAATTTGCATTCTATAAAAGCAGACCAAATATTGTATCCAACGATCCAAAGGTCGTTGATTCAGCTTTGCAGCATATATGTAATTTCTTATGCTGTTCAATTCAAATAATTTGTTATAACATGGCTAACTCCTGTGTAAAATAAAAATATGATTGATTATGTTCTTTCCTTACATATTAAATTTTTTAACAATATTAAATAAAATATGTTTAATTTTTTTAAGTACCTCCTTACATTGCAAGAGGCGAATGTAGCTTCAGAAACTCAAAGCCTCTGTAAATAAAATTTAAAAAAAAATACTTAAATTGCTCACAACAAACACCGGTCCGTTTAGTGTACCGTGCGAGTAGTGAATGGAGCTTTCCTACCCGAACGAATGAACACACCACCATCACCGACGGATGAACGCTCGTTGACCCGAAGGCTGGACAAACTCCCGCTACACAAGAATACTCCGCACGTTCGATAAATCTCGCAATCTGGCTTCGGTGATGCTGCTGCTTTCTTTTCCAATGCCATCCAACATTTTCGCTTCCTATAAACACGCACGCCCGGCATTTGATGGCAGAATGTGTCGATCGTTCGCTCACGAAATCTGCAGCAGAATTCACACAGGCCCACGATCAAATGAACGCGCGAATGGGAATCAAAACAAATCGTAAACAATTAGGCGATACACTGATGATCGCATGCGGAGTCTGCGGATAGGAGAGTTCGCTAGTGTTTTTGGTTGTTGAAATTAAATTACTTTGCGTAATGGTGAGTTCATCGAAGGTGTGAGTTATACACGCAGAAATACACAATCAAATTGAGGAACTTTTACTCGTTATTTATTGTCTTCTTGTGATCCTCTGTGTAACTAAAAGTAAATATGTGACTCAAACATACCACATAACATTATACTGAAAAAGAAAATAAAAAGTAGCTATAGTCAGCGGATTAGAATTAACGATCAACAAACAAACATAAATTTGCCACACAAAACAACGACAGTATTGCATTTGATTCTTGTTCAAAGGAAAAGCTTCTCTCTCTCTCTCTCTCTCTCTCTCTCTCTCTCTCTCTCTCTGTCTTTCTCTCTCGCTCTTTCATTCCAGTTGGCCATAAAACATCTCCATTATTCAAAGCCCCGCACAGCGTACGCGCGTCAATTGGTGCTCTCGATAAAATTTTCATTCCATAACAGCAACGATTTCCCGCAACCGTCGGCCGTACAACGAACGTTTCGCTCCGCAAACCGTTATACACAGCTTATTGAATATATTCAAAAAGTGAAATAAAATTCACTGAGCGTAATAAAAACCAACCCTGCGCCAGCAGCAAGATTATGTGCGTGTGCGTCTTTCTTTAACTTTTATGAAGCAAACAACACAATGAGGAGACACACGTTGAACAAAACACGTTGCTTGGGTGAGCTTATCAGTGAGCATTAGGCGAAGCCGACGCAACGCACGATTTGAACGATTTCATCCACACTTATGCTGCTGTGTGGGCTCGGTTGGTCGCAACCAGTAGGCTTTCGCTTGCTTTCTTTCGAGCTTTTCCACCACCGTTTTTTTTTTGTTGTTATTGTTGTGTTGTTTTTCGTCGGTAATAGAATGCAGACGCTCCGATCGTGACGATGTTTGGTTACGGTGGCTGCGTGCACCATGGTGACGATCGACAGTAAAGGGCATCCGGAAGCAGGGCAGCAAACAAACAAACTGTCTGCAAGAAAAGAAAAAGGAAGCAATGCGTAGCCAAGTACCCCAAGTCCGACGCTGTGAAGCACATTACAGTGCGTTTTACATGCCATGTAAACATGGCGCTATGCTGAGCAAAACGTAACGTACCGTTTGAAC